>WAAB01012366.1:246341-314314 GCA_013389865.1 Piaya cayana
AAAAAAGAAAAAAAAAGAGGTGGGAGAGAGGTTTCTCCCCCTTCCTTCCCTTCCTTTACATTAAATAAGTTACGACCGCGATGTTTTTCCTGTCCTTGATAAGATTCCTTGACCAAATAAAGAAATTTTTTTTCTAAAATCGGGGCAGGGAAAGGGGAGAAGAGGAACCGCTTTGGACCGAGCGGCTTGCGGCGTCGAAGCATCCGCGCTTGGTCCGAGGTTATTGCGGAGGTGTCGCCGCCTTAATTTGCAGGAGGTTTTTCTTATCTGACTTGTGATGCAGGGGGAGAGGGTTTAGTGTTTGCCGAGGGGGCGAGAAAGGTCGTCGAGAGGCGCTTCAAAGGCTCAGGCGGATCCCCCAGCCCCGAGCTCTCCCTCTCCCCCGTCTCGATCCGAAGCGGTTTCGCAGTGGAATAAACATCTCTGATCTAAGACAGCTGCTGGGAATCAAAGGCCGCCCCAATCAGCGCTGAACCGGCCGAAGATGCGACTGAAAAATGCCCGTTCCTGACAGGCGAAGTGAAGAGTGTGCGAAGGCGGCTCTCCGGCAGCGCCTCCAGGCTGTGAAAGCACCAACAGTTTGCCCATTATTCATCTGATTTGTTTTATAACACTTCTGACACCTAATCTTATCGGCTAATACCCAAGATTTAGTTACCCAAGACGATTTTTTTTTTCCACACAAGCAGCGAAATTATTTGACTCCCTGAAGGTCTGCTTACTTTTGTCAGCCTTAAAAGAAAAAAAAANTCCGTGCAGACTTGCCTGTAAAATAACGATTTATTTTAATACTTAAAAAACACACACAATCCAGTGATAAATGTCAATTACCAATAATCAGCATAAAGTGCCAAACAGCCATACAACTTTTTTTTTTAATAAAGAAAACTTATTGGAATGTCTCTTAATTCGAATACACTGTTCAGAAAGCCAGCATTTAAAAAAATACGCTCTCAGGTTGAGATTTGTTCTCTCTCATCAAGACACACGAAGACTTCAAAGTACCACTAAAACCATGTTGTGCACACCGTCAGTTTGACGTATCATCATCTTTCCTTCCTCTGGGGTTTTTCTAAATAAGTCCACAAGTTACAAATCTCCTCACAGCGCACAAGGCAAAAAAAAAAAAAAAAAANAAAAAAAAGGTCTCTGTGTCCCATGAACACTGATTTGTCTTGAACACCAGGGACCTACAGGTCTTAGATCTGGATATGTTTTCTAGCACATGCTGGGACTCCTCACTCGAAAGATTTAGGTCATTTCCAAACACTGAATTTCTTCTCCCTTAAAAAAAAAAAAAAAACTAGCAAGTGAGATTTGCAAGTTGCCCTTCTCCTTGTCCTAATGGTGCTGTGACATGAAACCACCATGTCAGTTCTTAATTGTCTTCCAGAATTGTCTGTATTTCCTGAAGTGTAAAAATAAGAAGCTTTATACAGTCAAAAAAAAAGTATAAAATAAGAGGTTAGGGGGGATTATTTTTTAAGTAATACTTTTGGAAGCTATGGTTCTGGGGGGTTTGTTGGGATCTGGGGGCGAGGGGGGTCTTGTGGGGTTTTGTTTGGTTTTAAAGAGATTCCTGTCCAACACGTGAGCACCACCTTTTGGCATAAAGTTTATCAAAGCCACACAAGTCAGTTAGCAATCTCTGCATCATTCATGTATATTTTAAAGGCAAAATAATCTTTTCACCCACAACTTGGGAAGTTAGTTGCTTCAGTGGAGCAGAGGTGTGAGCATATTTTGCTCTTTTTAGAGCAGAAACAAAAACAAAACAAAAAGTTCAGTGCTTCCATCCTGAAAGTTTTGTTTCTGGTTTCGGTGTAAAGTCTGAAAGAGAGGAAAAGTTCATAGAAACTGGAGATTCAGCACTTAAGTTTGGCAGGTTTCAATTCCTTTACTTGCGTGTGCAGTGTCTTGTGGACAGCTAGCGTTCTGGACTGGCAAAATCCTTTCCCGCATTCTTGACACTTAAAAGGCTTTTCTTTAGAATGGATATATCTAGAGAGAAAAAAACAATCAAGATGTCAAAAATGACCAGCCCGAATTCAGCAGTAATCTACTTGATAGAGAATACGCTACGGCATTTTGCACCTACTGCTGAGAATGAGTGCTTGAGTGAGGCACTCGGGTAATCACCCATATGTGTGTGTGCAAGAAGAGAGAAGGGTGACAGAGGCTTACAAGGGTGCCTTTCTTAGGAAAAGAGACCTTCTTGCTAACTTTGAGGTCACCAGATTGCGTGTCTTCATGACAATTCTGAATGATCACAAAGGCAGAGGACACCAGATGGTGCAAACAGAGAGTGAAAGTATCTGTGGAAGCTAAGAAGGACGGCTGTGCAAGTTGCTTTTGCAGGGTGGGTGAGTACAACAACCCTGTCTTCCAAAGCGAGTTATCTGGGCTCTTCCACCAGCATTGGGCAGAGGAAAAAATCGAGGGAACACTGTCAGCTGTCCAGGTTCGTGACTTTCCTTACAAGGACTTTCATTACTCTACATGGGTAACCAGGAGGCTAAAGATATACAAGGAAAAAAGGACAAGAGAAGAAGAATCATTACCTGTGATCCCTCAGGTGATCCTGCCTTCTGAAGGCCTTGTGGCAAATGTCACATGTGTAGGGCCGTTCATCCGTGTGGGTTCTTTCGTGGATCAAAAGGTTATAGGACTTGGTGAAGTGCCTGCCACAGAATTTACACACGAACTCCTTCTTAGTTTTGGACGGTAACCTTCCTCGTGTAGGTTTCTTCTCTGGAGAGAGTTTAGTCACCTCAAGCAAAGACCCCAGCCCTGGTGGGGAGCCCTGGCTGTCTGCCTGTCCCAGTTTAGAGTGGTCCTCTTGCGTGGCAGCCACTGCTAAATTAGCAAAGTCGAAGCGGGGTTTGGCTTTGAGGGTCACAGTTGCGGCCTCTTGCTTGGGCTGGATGACATGTGGGAATAGTGGGAAGGTCGGCAGCTGGAACCGTGCATCTACCAGGCTTGACACACTGGGAACTTTAGAGAAGGAGGAGCGGGGCAGATGCATGGCTGGGTACCCCAAAGTCCACTGGTGCAGGTGTACGGCATGCAGGGCGCTGAAGCCATAAAGGTTGGAGAGGTGGTCAGAGGGCACGGCGGGCAGCCCGTTGAACGCTTGCAGGAAGGAATAGTTGGTGAGCTGGAGAGAAGGATGGATAGGCACTGGGGCTGGCAGGGTCTTACTTCCCATGGTGGCCACTCAGGAGGAGGATCTTGGGAACAGGGGAGGAAAAGATCTGGAAAATAAAGATGGAGGGGGGAAGAGGGAGACGTGGATTTATATGAAGATAAAAGCATAAGGAATTTCTCACCTCACCCTTCATTAATGGAGGTTACGTTGGACTTAGAGAGATCTGACCAGCTTTTGGCTGCAGTTGTATCCCCACAGGTTCTCGGACTCTCCCTCTCCCCATCCCTTGCACGCAGACACTGCAACCCATCCACTATCCACATCCATCCACGCACCAACAGCTTCCCTGTGCCAGATAGACCTCTGATGATCCTCTGCACAGTGACAGCGAAGAGTTGCCACTTCGGCCTAAAAAGCTGGTGCTTGTCCCATGTAATACAAAATCCTTTTTGTGTGTGCCCTTAGCACAGAAAATGGCAGGGTACTGCACACAAGAAATGCTTTTAGCCCTGACCCATGAGGTGATGTGGGGAGGAGCTGACCCTGTATCACTCGCCTCCCTGTAGTCTGGCCTCAGCCAGACCTCTGCCTCTAGGGTAGTAGAAGCCATTGGGTGCCCAGAACTGCACATCCTACTTAATTCAAAACAAAGAAAATTCTGGGATTTTTGTTTGTTTTGAAAAAAAACAAGCTGACATCCCTCTCTCTTATGTACTGCAAAAAGAATAGGAAAACTTTGAATTTGGGTGACAAATCCAAAGTGCCATTTGCTCTCCCCAGGGGGAAGCATCTGACTTCCAGCCCATGTCCAAATCTAGGCAATCACTTAATTAGAATCTTTTCAATGGCAAAAAAGGCTTGGGTTGAAGGGACCTTCCCATGGGGACACCCAGCCCACCAGCTGCAGGGCCACAGAGCTGTAGCCTGTGTCTGGGCCGGGTGCCACCACTTTGCTGTGTGTTTCAGGGTCCCACCAAGCCCTCAGCCTTTCCTCCTGGGCAGATCCCTACCCATTCCACTCCACAAGACAGAAGGGAAAATGCTACCAGGCAGCAGCACCGAGGCACATCTGGCCCTGCCTGCAAATTCAGCCTTCAGCACAACCCTGGCTACTGGCAACTATTCAGCAGGAGATTCCTCCTGAGGGCTGGTGTTGGGGATACAGCTTCCACTCTATGGGTGCGAGAGAGTACCCACAGATTTTGGAGGCGTTTCATCCTGCAGCGCAAGCACCCTCCTCCTTATCCCTTAGCCCACAGCTTGCACTTACTTTCCCCCAAGTGATCTCCACAATTTGCCCTCCGTGGGGCTGCTTTCCCACAGCCCTGTAGAGACCCCACAGGGTACCCGCAAGATCCCACAGATTCCCTGCATGGTTCCCACAGAATCCACACAGGCTCCTCATAAGATCACCTACAGAGTTCCTGCTGCGTCACCATAGGAGCCCCACAAAATCCCCACAGGATTCTTGACGGGATCCTCGGAGCACTCAGCCTGGAGGGTCAGTTCACCCCCACGTGAAGCGTAAAGCTCCTTTGGATTAAAGGAGGCAGCAAAGTGCTGAGGACTAGTAATTGTCCCTCTGGGCTGAAGGGGTGGGGAGGTGGAAATTTGTGGCGGAAGAGGTCTAAAGAACAGGGAAACAAATCTGATTCATATGTGGGCTGTTGCCTGGGCCGAAGAGCTGCGACTGGGGGGGTGTGAGAGGCAGAAGCTTGTTCTGAGCTGCTCTATGCGCCAGGTCCCCCTTTCACACCACTTTACATAAATCAGCAGTGAAAAGAGACACTCAAACCTTAGAGGAATTCCATCGCAATGACCCAGAATAAAAGACTGTGACATTTCATCCTTTTATAATTGGTTGCATTTTGGATAGTGGCTGATTGGAAAAGACACACATTAGATTCTCCTCCCACTGTTCTTCTTTTTTTCTTTCTTTCTTTTATTTTATTTTATATCATTATTTTTTAACTATTCAAGGCTGATGAATAAACCAGATTGTTTTGTTCTTCATCTTGGGAAATGCTTTTTATTTTGTTAGTACTGCCCATACACTAGGCACGTCCACTTCACAGCACAAATGCCTCAATCGATGACCCCGAGAACAGACTACTTGGAAAATACACTTGCTCAGGTACCCAAAATGTCTGTTTCTGCCTGTCACAACAGCCCAGTGTCTATTTTCCTATTAGGAAGCCCTAGATTTCTCAAGCACAAAATATGCTATTGATAACTCAATTTCTTGGCTTGTCTCTCTCTATTTTTTTCATATCCTTTGAAATCTTTTAATATGGAGTATATAAGCAAAAATCTGCTACGTCACTTTGGGTGAATTCTTGCTCAGTCACATTTTAGAAAAGTCTCTTTCGATTTATGAAGGAAAAGAAACTAAGGAGAAATACAGTAGGGTCATTGCAGCATCCATTGCGCCTATGTTTGGGGGGTTTTTTTGTTTGTTTTTGGGGGGGTGTTAGAGCAGTTCTGTTATTTAAAAAAATGGGGGAAAAAAAGAAATAGAAAAGAAAACAAGGGAAAAAGAAAAAGAAAGGAAAGGAGGAAAAAAGTGATGAAGGAGAAGGAGAAGGAAAAGGGAGGTAGAAGCAGAGTGTTCAAGTTACTACAAGTTTCTTGGCACTTTTCCAGAAATGTAAGCTACACTTTTGCTCCGTGCGACCAGGATAGTCAAAAATATAGACGAAGAGCAGAGTATTTGGTAAAGGAGTCCCTTCTCCTCCGGACATCAAAGCGAACTTGTTTCACAGCGCACCGCTCTTCCTCTTGCCCGCGGAGAGACCCACGTTTCTTTGATTTCGGTGTCACCTCCACCTTTAATTCTGTTTCGTGTAAACAGATAATTATCGGGGCTTCTTTCTTATTTTTATTTTTTTAAAGAAGAAGACCCCGCGAGTTCCCTGCTTGAATTCCCCCATCACAATAAAACTGTACGGGGTTCTCTTTCTTAACACAAACTAGCTCGGTGAGTAATTAAGAACAAACCACTTGTGTTCTGACTGAAACAAAACCTACTCATGCCAAGATAAATTTACCCTGCAACATAGGATCATAAACTTGAAAGACTACATCTGTCTCCAGCTTTCTTACCCTTTGTCCTGTTTGAAGATACGGTAATGCTATTGTCCAGTTGCCATTGTTTTAAGACTATCGTAATCTTAACCTTTCAGATTAAATTCTACCTACCCTATACACCAAAAGAAAAAAATGGAAAAGAAAAATCCAGCAGTCTGGTAGCATAGCAAGGCGCGTGTTAACAGGAATTTTAAGTAACCTAGAGGCTGGTCAATATTTTTCCTTTCTACCTTGACTTATCAATTTCTGATGTGTGCTTTGAAAGGGATATTTGTTACATTAAATACCTGACTCATAAATAATGAGGTTTGTTAATTAGTTCCACATGGGAGAATGGAGGAGGTAAATTACCCTCGGAGCGTTGCTTATTTTTACAAACATGATAAAGTAGGGGGCATAAAAATGCTGCATTCTTGCCATAGTCTTAGACTACAGCAATCAGGTTCATCTGTCAAAAAAAAGTCCCCCTGTTTTGCCTTGAATCCTTTCAAGTCTGGCAGCCCCCGACCTTTCGGCTGCGCCGCATCGCTGTGCAGCATTTTGCCACCAGCTCGGCTGCTTATTTTGTTCCCTTTGAGGGGACGAGATTTTCCCTCCCTATCAAGTTTAAGCGAGGAAATAGAAGTTACGATTTATCCGTGTTGGGGAAATTAATTGGAAAAGGAATAAAAGTGCCCTTTCGCTCCGCGTTATTCGAGCGCGCTGCACTTGAGGAATAAAGCGCATTGTTCAGCACAGATTTGTTCAAAGTATTAATGAAGTGTGCAGAATCTATTAAAGCAGGTTTATTCGGGGCTAATTGAGCGTGAGAGTTAATTGCCAACATTACTGAGGACTGGAAAGGCTCAGTCGACATGTGCCTTGGACATCTCAGTCCTTATAAAATCATCATTCATATTTTATCACGAAATCGGTGTTGACAAGTCTCCCCCAGACCACCTTGGCGAACGCGGCGGGATTTGGTCCCGTAATAATAAGAAGAAGAAGACGAAGAGGAAAAAGAAGAAGAAGAGGAGGAGGAGGAGGAAAAAGAAGAAGAAGAAGAGGAGGAGGAGGAAAAAGAAGAAGAAGAGGAGGAGGAGGAGGAGGAAAAAGAAGAAGAAGAGGAGGAGGAGGAGGAAAAAGAAGAAGAAGAGGAGGAGGAGGAGGAAAAAGAAGAAGAACCGTGGTCCAGCCATGGCTACAGTGCGCGGGGCAGCCTTTCTCCAAACCACCACCACCAAAACAGTCCCTGGGGGTCGGATCCTGGTGGGACGGCGGCTTAGAGGGTGATGGGCGATGGTTGCCGGCTCTGCAAAAGTTTTCGGGCTGGTTTGGGGGTTTTGTGTGAGTGTTTGGGGTTGTTTTTTTTTTAATCCCTTCGGGTGCAGAAAGGCCCCCAGAGCAAGATTCATTCTCCGTAGAGAAACTCCCAGTGCCTGCCCTGCGCTCGGATAACTCGTCCTTCCTCTCTCCCGGCGGCAGCGAGGATTCCCTCC
The DNA here is from genome assembly GCA_013389865.1 of Piaya cayana. Taxonomy (NCBI): domain Eukaryota; kingdom Metazoa; phylum Chordata; class Aves; order Cuculiformes; family Coccyzidae; genus Piaya; species Piaya cayana. The sequence goes on from WAAB01012366.1 coordinate 254,055, forward strand.
CTCTGTCCTCCTTGCTTCCCACGGCCTCGGCCCGCACACACGCCGGTGGAGAGGGGGAAAGTTTTTGCAGTGTCACCCCCGCGGGGAGCCCGGGAGCATCCCCGGGCCCGGCAGAGCCCGGTGGCCCCGGTCACCCCGCAGCGCGGTCCCCGGTGCCACCGCGGGGTCCCGAGCTCAGCGCTGGATGTGGGGCCGGCTCCTTTTCTCAGCTGGCTTCGTACTGACTGAACTGGACCTCCTGTGCACCTGCCTGGGATGCGACTCTCACTCTCCTGCCCTGCTCCCGTTTTATCGGACAAGCCTCGCGGCGCTCCGGTAATCGCCAAAATGTTCGATTTTTATAGTTTCCCGCCCAAAAGCCAACTATAACAACTATACCCTAATCCTCGGCTTTGCACTGACACTTTATAGGCTCAGCCTCGAGGGAAGCTCAGCCTTTCCCTATGCCGAACTTGTTTCGATCCTTTCAGACACTTACAAACACCAGATTCATATCTGTTATGGCCTTGGAGAGAAGGCTTCTCGAACCCTAAACCACTAAAAATGGAGTAGGAAGGAAAGAAAGAAGGAAAGAAAGAAAGAAAGAAAGAAAGAAAGAAAGAAAGAAAGAAAGAAAGAAAGAAAGAAAGAAAGAAAGAAAGAAAGAAAGAAAGAAAGAAAGAAAGAAAGAAAGAAAGAAAGAAGGAAAGAAATAAAATTTAAAAAAAAAGAGGAAAGTAAAATGAAAGAGGAGTGGAGAGAAGCTGAACGTTCAAGTCCATAAAGGACATTCAGGCTTCTGTTTTGCAGTTTCTATGTGTCATTTTTAGCTCGGGTTAAAAACACAGCTCCTCCACAAGGCGGGATAAACAACTTTGAAAGGGGAAGACAAATCTTTAAATAGCATCAAAATATCCGAGCCCCAAGTGAAGGCTTCCCTCGGCCCTCTGCCCACCCCAAAAAGAACAGTTCTCCTCACGTGAACCACGATTTTCCCACTTTTGCACCGTCCAGGAGTCGGTAGGAGGGGACGGGGATAAAGAAAGAAAGGAAGAAGGGAAAAGGAGGTGCTTGAATCGATACCCCCAACCCGAGAGGTCTGGCAAAACAAAACCAAACAAAATGAGTTGTTCTTTTTATTTACCTAATCTCGATCTGCGCTCCACCGCTGGCAGCAGTTAAAAGATCCTGGGCTAAATCGGAGCTGGTGAAATAAAATAACAGGGGGAAAAAAAATAGGGAAGAAAAAAAAAGCTGTCGGGCTGGGGCAGCGCCTCTGCTGACCCTGGGGGGCACAGCGCTCAGCCCACCCCACCCCACTGCTCCTCCAGGCAGATCCGAGCGAGCAGCGGAGCCAGGTGTCCAGGTGCTCTGGCTGATGGAGGCAGAGGCGCTTTCCCTCCTCCTGCTCCCGGAGCCGCCTGCGTGTGCCGGAGCGCGAACGCGCCCGGGAGCAGTCGAGCTCAGACTGAAGCGATCCCTTCCCTCCAGCCTCCTCCTTATTTTAACCTCCCCCCCCCCTCCCTCCCTCCCGGCTCCCCCCTCAACCTCCCACCAGACTCCGGGCATGCGCACGCAGGGAGAAAGTTTCTGGCTGGGAAGAACCGACTTTTCAACCCGCTTCTCCTGGAGGCGCAGTAGCCCGGGGCTCGCAGCCCGCAAACGTGTGATCTCTTCCCTCCCCCCCGGCCCGGCTCCCGCAGCCTCCCCCGGGGCATCTCCTCAGTGGCGGAACGGTCCCCCGGGAGGGGACAGAAGGGTCCCGTGCAGCTCCTCGCTGCTCTGCGGGGGAGGAGAGCGCGCTCCGCGCCGCTCAGCATCGCTCCGCACCTCTCAGCATCGACCCGCATCCGATCCGCATCGCTCCGCTTTGTCCCGAACCTCGGGACAGGACTCACAGCGACCTGACCAGGAACGGGGGACGAGACAGGCAATAAGGGAGAAGGAAAGGCAGAGAGAAAGAAGAGAAAGGAAGGAGAAGAGAAAGAAAGGAGAAGAGAAAGAAAGAAGAAAAGAGAAGAGAGAGAGAAGAGAGAGAGAGGGAGAAAAGAGAGAAAGAAGGGAGAAAAAAAGAGAAAAGAGAGTGAGAGAGAGAGAAAGGAAAGAGAGAAAGAGAGAAGGAGAGAAAAGAAAGAAAGAGAGAAGGGGGGGGAGGATGGAGGGAGGGATCTGTTCCCTCCGGAAGGATTTGGGGTTCGTAAGTCGCTCTCCCTCTCTGAGAAGATCCTCCGAGAGGGTCCCAGGAGCCGCTTACCTGTGCGAGGTCCACCCTCGGGCTAGAGCCGCTCCCTCCCCCCGCCCCACCGCATCCCCGCCGGCCCCCACTTTCCGCCCCAGCGCCCCTGACCCCGGTGCCTTCCCCCCGTCCTTCTCCCACGGCCCGGGGCGGCCTCACCCCGCTCCCCGGGGCTGGTTCCACGGCCGTGAGAAGTCCCGCGGATCCTCGCGGATCGGGAGCAGCAGAGCCCTGATTAGGTCTAGGGGAGACAAGCTACCGGGCGAAGCAGGCAAAGCAAAATAACCCTCGGAAAACAACAGCAACAACAAAAACAACAACAACTAAAAACTGTTAAACGTGCTTTATAATTATTCCCGAGGCCATAGTCGCCTTGCTTATTTGTTTTTCTGTCCATCCATCCATTCACAATCCTTTAGATCCGCAAAAGAGGAGAAATCGCTTGGGTGCATGATTTTGTCCTGAGGAACCAGGGTAATATAATAAGCTAGCGAAGACAGATCCGTCAGGATAACACGGCACCGTGCTCAGGGACAAGCATGTGTTCTTTTATTGTTCGTGTCACTGCCGTTGTCACACCGATTTTTGTCCATCTTCGAAGGAAAAACAAACAAACAAACAAACAAACAATAAACCCCCCAACAAAACAACAACAGGGAAACGCTACATTATCATTTTGCAGAATAATCGTTCATTAGCACGATAGCAGCGTGGCGAAGTGAGCCCTAGGACAGCTATTTCATTCCCCAAACATCCCTCTTGCTGGGGGAGAGTCTGGGGTCCAATACTGCTCGCTGCTCTGGGCAGGCGAAGAGATTTTCGATCCCTCCGTTTGTACACGAGTGGCATTTTTATGAGGCAGAGGCGAAGAAAAGACGTTCCTTTATCCCGGCTTCTTCAGTTCTCTCTCATTTCGTGTTGTTGTTTTCTTTCTCATTACTTCCCCCCACCCTCAGGAAAAAAAAAATATCCCAAGCACTGGCACTTTTATTCCTGTTCTGAGGGTCGCAATGTCGAGAGTGTGATCCTGTGCCCGATGCTGTAAGCTGATGCCTTGGAATAAGTTTGCATTTTCAAAAGTAGTTTTCAAGTGCTGTTGTTAGAACACGAATGTAGGATCCCCAAGTATCCCTAAACCAAGAAATGGACCAGAGATACGCTCTTCTAATTGGAGATTTCTCTTTTCCCAGAGGAGGAATCTTGATATATCTGGGGGTGGGTGCGTGCATTAATAAAACAAGAATCGTAATTCTCTTTACAGAATTAGCAGATTAGTTGAGGTGGCAAATAAAACAACAGCAATGATACCTGCACGTGCTGACTTTAAGGAAACAAACAAAAGTTGTACTTCCAGTTACAGAAAACATCATTCCGAAATAAATACTTATACTTCGAAATGAAGGGCAGCAAAAGATCCCAGTGCCTGGGATGGAGGGAGACACAGAAAATTATTCCCATGCGAAAATAGTTTATAATCAAAGCGGGTCTTTGGGACGTTTTTCCACTCCAGAGTGTATCAGAAGTTGGAGCTGGAAGCTGCCCGGATAATGTATAATCTGATATTTACGTATTCTTTTAAAAATGAGAATATTTGTACTCTTCAGCCCACTGGCGATTGAACTGAAGTTTCAGGTTAACTGCCTTGTTAAGTGCATTTGGTTTAAATATCTGATGTTTAAGTTACGGAGGGTGTGCTGTTCCAAAACCTTTATTCTCGGATGGATTTTTATGATGTCCCTTGCTAATTTGCATTATGTCAACGGGTAACGGTGGGGAACCTAATACCGGGAAGGGGATACAAAACCACTATTAGCACTGACACGCAGGGAATACGCTGCGCCTTTCCACAGCGAAGATCTGCTGTCGATTAGGAATGTTACAACTTCAAGAGACTCGTAAAAAAAAATGAAGGCATCTGCTCCCAAAGCCAGCTACGTCTGTAGGATTTAGACGTGACGGCGAAAACTAATTCGTTTCGGGAGAGATCTGTGGAGTGACTGGGGAGACCGGAGCCCCCAGCCCTGTTTCCCACCTGCATCTTTCCCTAAAACACCCGTTGTGCCCCACGCAGCCCTTTTGTCGGGGGGCAGCGTCCAGGCACCGCCGAGCTGATCCCAGTGCCCATGACGGGGGTGTGGGAACACGGCTTCGTGTCCCACCTGCACAGCCGAGTTCAGGGCACGGGGAAAGCATCGGAGGGCATTTCCCCTTCTCTCCGAGCTTGTCACCTCGCCTTCAACGAGTTCTGGGCTCAAGGGCTAATCCTGCGCAGCGCAGGTACTGGGGATCGCTCCTCCTCCGATTTGAGCTCATGTGGATGCCGGGAATCCCTGGAGGTAGCTACACGTCTGCTGGGAGAGGGCTGCACAGCCTGGCTGAGGCTCCTCTCCCCTCCCTCAGCTGGGGTCACCTTCGGGACCCACTTAACCTTTGCAGCATAACGATTCCCAGCCCCATCCCGTAGCCGTGTGCAGGATAAAACTCCCTTTTGCTTCCGTGGGACATTCTCCGCACCGGGGAACGGCTCTTGGGAAGAAGGAAAAAAAAAAAAAAAAAAAAAGTTTTATTGAGGACAAACAACTGTGGCACTTGCGAAGCATCATCCGCCGGCGCCTGGCCGGGGCAGCGGGGAGCGGCGGGGCAGGGTGGGGAGGTTTGTTTGCTCGGCGGCTTCCAAGGGCTCCTTCTTCTTCTTCTCCTCCCGAACTCCAGGCAAACATCTCGCCCCCAGCGACGCTGCAGTGGGTGGGGGGACGGCCGGTGCGAGCTGCCTCCTCTCGGCAGCCCTGCAGTTCCCAAAGCTCCCGGGGGAAGGGAGCGGCGAGCAGGGCAGAGCAGCCTGCGCTGGGTAGCGCTTCCAACGCTTTCCACGCCCGGAGCTTCGCTGGGAGGGATGGAGCCAGCCCCGGCGGCAGAGACGCAGGAACCAGTAGGCACAAAGTGCACCGAACCGTCCCTCCTTCGCCCTCGGGCTTCCCCCGCAAGAAGTCGTCGTTCCCCCTTCGAGAGGTCCCTTTGCTTATCAGCAGCACCTGGGGGCTACATCTATATTTATATATTATATGTATAACATATATATTTATTTCTAATACATTATGTAGTTTATATATATTTATATATGTATATACTTATATAAAATGTATTTATATATTTATATTTTTGTGTATTTTTATATTTATATATTTTATGGTTTTATACTTTTATATACTTATAATTTTATTTTTTTTCTACTGTTCCCTACTTTCCTTCCTTTTGTCTGCCTTTTTGTGGGATTTTCCCCCCTCTCTTCCTGCTCTTTTCCTGTTGACCGCGGTGATGGATAAGAGCGTGTGGGTTCTGACCGCTCCCCCGGGATAAACCGGGCTCGGATGGAAATAGGAGAGCCAGAAAGGGACCAGGGAGGGAAGCGGCCCCGCCGGGGGGCAGCGGCAGCTCGGGGGCTCCCGCACCCCTTTTCCGAAACTGGTGCCCCGCTTCTATCCTGGTGCCCAGTTCGCTCCTCAGCTCCCCCGTAAGCCTTATTATTTTAATAGCTGCTAACGACAAGAGGCGGAAGAATAGCGGCAAACAACGCGGGTGGAAACTGCTCCCGCGGCGAGAGTAAAAGCTGCTCTGATAGCAAATCCCGCCCCCCAGCCCCACAAACCAAAATCAGCGCAGAGGTGGATTGAATCATGTTCTGCCAACTTTTGCCCTGTTTGGTTTGGGTTGGGTTTTTTGGGGGTTTGGGTTTTTTTTTGTTGTTGTTGGGAGTTTGTTTTGTTTTGGTTTTTTGTTTTGTTTTGTTGGGGGTTTTTTTAAGCACTTCTACTTCTAGGACTCCCTAGAAGTAAAAACCAGACTTTGGAGCATCTCCATTTTGTTAGCGAGGGAGGGGAAATCGTTTGATATATTTTTTTTTTTTAGCGCGGTGCTAAGAGGTGACCCGATGCCTTCGCATCTCCCTGCCCTTCCCTTGGAAGCTGCTGCAGAAGGAGAGAGGGGGGAGATCTGCCTGTGCGAAATCACAATCCCCTTGTGCCCCCCGAACTCCTTCCCCATCGGGGCTGGTCACCCGGCACAGACAGACCTCTGTCAGCAGCTTTTGCGGGCTGGAAAAGAAAAAGAGCGTGGAATAGAGCGGATAGGGGGTTTGCCTTCTTCACAACGGTCTTTGCAAGCAACTAATTAAGTGCAAGATCTCCCTTCCCCTCTATACCCTCTCCCCCGCCTTGTTTGTGAAGTCGGTTGTGTAAATGATTCCGTTTTAACTTCCAGCCCCTTTAGATTACTAATAATGCCATGGTGGTGCTGTTCACGCTGCTGCAGTGAGAGTCAGCATTTCCATTATAATTTCCTATTTTCAGGAGTTTTTACAGTGATCATAAAAATTCAGTCCAGGCTCAAACTTGGCATCCCAGGGCTCCACTCAGGAGTGATTTCTTTTTGTCGTATTTGAAAGAGGAAACCATTTATCTGTTTTTACATCACAAGAGAGCAACAAAAGGAAGCAAAAGCAGCGTTTGGAGAAATTTTTTTTGCATTTTATGTTGCTTGCTTGTCCTCAGTTTTGCAGCATCTGCCATAGATGTTAGAGGAGTACAGTACACAATAATTAATAACATGTGAGAAACCATCAGGTTATAGAGAAGCCAGAGTATGCAATCAGAACTGGTCATATAAAATACCTTTTATCATTCTAAAACCCTTTGCTTTTCTAAACTGATAATTTGCTAGCAAGACATCCAAAATGTAATTTGATACTGGGGGTCACTTTGATTGAAAATATACCAATCTTTTGGAAACCTGAGGAAGTTTATATATGTGCTTATATTTAAGAATAATTTCCTAAAAGTACAGATGTTTTCACTGCAGATTTGAGGGGTCTGTCCTCCAGCCCCCTTTGTGTAAGTATATATATAATAGTCAAATAATCTTTGGATTTAGGTGTCCCTAAGTATTCATTTATATGATGGATTGTAATGGCTATATGGTTCCCTTGAAACCATTATATTCTATCAGGTCAAAACCAGCTTCTTAAGAAAGTTCATTTAATACAAGGGTGGCTGGAATGATTTGTGTACGTTGCATTCATTCACATACAATTCCCATATCTGCTGGAAACTGAGTAAGGATTTAATGACCCCACAGGAACCTAGGGTTTTGGTGACATGAGCTTAGAATGGGCCTACGATGCAAAGACCAGTGTGAATTGGGACACTCAAGTGGAATGCCAGCAAAGCCTGGACATCACATCATTTTGCTGCGGATTATGCCAATGCCACATGTTTTTACAGAGAAGTCCTGTCTCTACTACAATAAAATATACATTTCTACTAGCCTGGAAACTTAGTAGAGGTTCCCTCCAGCTTGTCCAGCTCAGGTCTGGCTATGAAAAAGGTTCACAAAGAATGGTATCTTACAGAGATGAAAGAATTATTTCTAGGTGGTAAAAAAAGGGTAAGTGTGGAATTAGAACTATGCATGTATATGTATACATTTATGTACACACAGAAAAGTGTGGTTTGAGCTAAAGTAGAATCGTTTTTCTAAGTTCAGCTAAGTCTCGTCTAAGTAACTTAATTTTCCAAAAGTTAACTGCATGTTTTTCAGATGGTGTTTCTGTCTACAAGTGATAATACAGGACACTATTATGCAAAAAGTCCATTGCTTATACTTATTCCTATAGCAACCAAGGCCATCCCTGAGCTAGCAGAGCACCATAAGTCAAAGAGGTGGAAAAGGTCACACCTGCAGGGAAGGAAGGATGGGACAGGTGACCCAAACCTGATCAACAGAGTATTCCATCCCATATATTTCATAGCATAAAGCTGAGAGATCACAAGGGTCTTGTTCCTTTTGATGGCTGATGTCCAGTGAAGATCTTGTCTGTCTGTTTGCCCCTGATCCCAGATCCATGCATTCCTGAATCCAGTTTCTGAGCCCAGCTCTCTCTTAGCCTCAGACTTTTTCCCTTCTGTCTGCTCTGCACCATTTGTGGTGATGTATAGTCAGCAAATGGTGGGGGTACAATTTCATGTATTTGTTGTCGTTGTTGATATTATTATTATGATTATTTCATTAAAACTGTAGTTTTAGGTTTTGAACCAGCAAGTCTTTCCTTCCCATTTCCTTTTCCCTGGGGGCAGAGGGGAGGAAGGGAATTGGGAGCTCAACTGCTTGGTTGTAGCTGCTGAAATTAGCTGGACCAGGGCTAAATTGTGACAAAAAGGAAATTATCTTTGTATGTATATGTAGAAATATAGAGAGATTAAGGCAGACAGCCTTAGATCATGCATGACAGAATTTGGAGTGCAAGTATATTGGTTCAAGGAATATTAGTCACCTTTATCTTTTGAAATTTTTGGAGTAACTTGTATTTGCTAAGGCTTATATTTATAAGAGCTAATGGTTAAAGGAGGACTCCATAACTTTTAGAGAATGAAGGCAACGTTTGCTCGTCATGGTCTGTCAAACATAGGACTGGAATCAGGATATCGCAAGGTTTGTTTTCCCTTGAGGGATTTCATCACAGTGACATTGGGCCAGTAACCTCCAGTGGATCCAGCACTTCCCAAAAGCAAAGGTAACCCATTCTCTGACCTCACTTATACGTGTAACTCAGTCTAGATGTATTACTCTTCCAATTAAATTGTTGCACCTTATTTAGGAGTGTTGTTTCTTCAGAAAGCAGAGATAAATCCAACCCATTTTGAGATCAGCTTCACATTTTAGATAAACTTTTTTTTGGTAGACCATGTGCTACTACACGCACAGAGTCAATGGTCCCTATTTAAGGCATCTCAATTCGTTGCCTGAAGGGAAGTTGGATAGTTATATATTTATTTCTGCATTTTTTATTAGGCTTTATCTTCACTAGTTAATGAAGTATATAGCTGCAATTGTTGATAGATCATACACCTACATGATAAGAATCTCATTATGACTAAAAATTTAAACTTTTTTTTTCTTTTTTTTTGTGACAGAAGTGATGGGGAAAGATTTTCCAAGGACTTATTACAGCAATACTTTATGGCAGTGATTCGGCATCTCTTGGGCCTAGCAGGACTGGAGATACCAATCCAAACAGGACTTTGAGGTTTATATCCTAATTATCTAGGATCTTGTTCTGGCTTTGTTCACTGCATAGATACTGGGGCAAGTAATCAAACAAGATTCTAAGTTCATTCAGTTCCCAATAATTTTATCTCTTCACTCTGATCATCTGGACACTGGAGCCCAAAGGCACTTTCAGTCCACATGTAGGAGCCTGAGGGGAGATTCGACCACTCGGACTCTTTCCAACTCTGTGAGCACTGAGGCATTTTGTTTCCATTCCTTTGACACACCAACAACAGTCAGTACAGGAGGTAAGAGTGAAGAGGCACTGAAGATTGGGAAGAGTCTGTGTAACCCCACTCTGCAGACTTGGACAGGCTCCTGGGGCAGCTCTGCCACATTAAATCTTTTGAATACAGTCTGCAGCTCAGAAACGTGGGTGGTATTTTATATACTGCATCTGGGCCTTGGAAAGCCTTCAAGGGAGGTCACAGCCTGGCCCAGTAGTCAATAGGGGTCAACTTTAAAAACAAATTTGGGACATTCAGTATTTGAGTGAATATTTGTGACTACTGCTATTTTGGCTGCTGTATAGTGACAGGGAAATCCACTACAGGACTAAAGGGGCATGTGCTGGGGTCACCTACCCTGCTGCACACTAATGTGTTGTCAATAGCTGGTGACCCCAGCACCACTTCCCATTCAGTTGGCTGCAGCTCTGAAGCTAATTGACCAGTGCTGCTGGCCGATGCGAGGGCCAGCCCTCCACAGGGGACAAGGACATTTTTAATTCGATGACATCAATCCCCAGTCTTCTAAATCACATCTGTGTCCCCTTTCTTCCATACGATGATCATTGCCAGAAACCAGTTGATCCCGAGCCATGCACACTACTGACATGGCCACATGGCTTTGAAGCAGTTGCGGGGTTCCAGTTTTCTTCCACACATAGAAATCTATGTGAGTTTTTACTACTGACTTCAATGACAGTGTCACTGTAGATTCAATTTCTTGGCTTGTACTCAGTGGAAAGGCGTTATTTTAACAGAAAGTATTATTGTTACTAATACAGAACTAGTGTCTGGACAAAGTATATATAAATACTGATCTAGTAAGAATTTTATTATTTAGGTTTATTGATGATAAAATGAGGTTTATTGATGATAATATATAAGATATCAGAATTTTAGTTTGTTTATTCACTCACAATGTCTTTTCTGTTTTTAGCGACTTCTAAATATATACCAGCCCTATAGAAAAAAATAGCATTCTTTTTTGAAGTGTTAGCTTTCAAAAAGCATGTAACTTCCCAGTGAAACTATGTGGAAATAGAGCTGAGGGATCAGGCAGAAGTCACAACAGCAGAGAAAGTCAAGAGTAAAGTCAGAAAAACAATTTTGCATTATGCCTGCTATGTTGAAGTGTTAGAGATAAAGGTCATCTAAAAGCAGGGGGCTTTGTGCTGTCAGGTGATCCTAAACATCAAATACAATATCCACAATACCTCAGTGCAAGGGGAAAGCTAAGTACTGACAGAGCTTAAACCCTAGCAGAGAAATCTGTGATTTGGGATCATGCCCTTAAGCTTATTTTGAGACAGGCTTTTATAGGTAAAACTGTAGGAACTGTCAGGGCATTATCGTACAGAAGGGACCGTACAAATCGCTTCTTGCTGGTGCAATCCTGAAGAAAACTCGCCACCTGCTGGCCAAACCCCTCCCGATGTTGAGTATTTCCAACCAGCGCCTGCTAAAGTCATTTATCAGTTTACAGCAGCTGAAATCGTCCACGGTTCACACTCTCTGCAGTTCATGCGTTGAATTTGGGAGCTTCTGCCTTAAAGGAAAAAAATAATTTTCATCTGAAAATTTCTGTGTGATTCTGTTTTGTACTGGTGTTTGAAAATAACACTAGTCAAATATTTCAATATGAATAATAGTCTCTCAAGGCTTGAATGTTTTTGCACGGGTGAGTGTTATTAAATGCTATTTTAAAATGTATATGTCCTCTTTCTTTCCCTTATGATTGTATCAGGAATCTTTGTGGTTTACTTTGTTATATTTTATGTTGCCATGGAGTTTTTTATTTGCTGTTACTTACTTTTATTTACTGTTACTAAACTGGAGATTCTGATTTCGAATTAGGCATAGTTCTCTTTCCTTTCACAGGAAAGGTAGCACCTCACAGTGCTAAAGCTCATCATCTTATGACTTACCTTTTTAATGGAGACATTTTAGTAAGCAACAATATAATGTTTAGTAGAGATAACAGAGAAATTTTTGTCAATTAAATGTTAGGTATGTCTTGTATATAATGTTAACATTTTATTTCTCAGTGTCTCCATCATAGTCAGCTGATCCAGATGAAAGCTTCCAATCCACTTTGGGCAAACCATCGCATAATAACCCAAACCACGTTGTGTTACATTCTTCAGAGCTGGTATTGAGTTTGTATTTTCTTGGTGAGGATTTTGTATGCACAAGCCACAGAAGAAAAAAAAAGATTTGTAGCCAGCAGGCTCTAGGCTGGGTTCATCCAGGTTTAGTGACCCAGCATCCCATGAAAGGGGGAGAACTCAGTGTGTGACAAGGTATAGGAACTCATCTTTTAATACAATCAAAGAAAATGAAAACATGGATAGTTCTCCAAAATTATAGAGAGCGACAGAGAAACATGAGTGACTATTAAACCCCATTACTTTCATTTTATGTTATATTTGAATTTCAGTTCAATAGTCTGCATCACAAAACTGATAAAGGTACTAGAGTTCAAAAAAAAAATTTTTAGAAAGCAGGAATAGTGGAAGAATTATAAAAAGAATGTCTATATCATAAAACCTAAGCATCATACTGAGCAACCAAAATGGAAATATGGGCTAGGAGAGCCAAAAGAATTAAAAAAAGGTTCTCCTGAAGTAATTTAGAAAATAATGGGAAAGCAGTATTAAAAAAAGATTAACTTCAAAATAACAGTTTCTGCTCAGTTTGTGGCAATAAGGATAGTCAGAAAACACTAGCAGAATAAACAAGTACAAATGAAGCAACTAAGAAGAGGATTTCACCCATGTAAGATATGAACGTGGGCACCAAACCTATTCTTCTCTGCCCAAGAAAGGAGCAAAAAGGCTTAGGAATGAAGAGGCCTGGGATTAGGTCAACTACTTCTACCAAATTCACCTATAGCTTTATTCAAATCACTTAATAAATCCCCTGCTCTGGTATATCCATCTGTAAAAGGTAAGTAAAAGCTCTCATCTAATTGCGAGGCATTACACAAAGAAAAATATTAGATACTATGTTTCGCAGTAGGAAAAATAACTGCTAGTGATCTACATTGTCTTTGACTTGGCCTTCTCTCAGCTACTGTTTTAGTCTGTCCTGATTTAGTCACAATGTAATTTTTAAGCAATTAGGGAAATATTTGCCTGGAAGTGTCAGTTTGCCAAAATTACTTCCTATATGGTACGTGTTTTCACAAAACCTTGTTCACATAAAACAGGGGTAAGCTGCTAAACTGCTAGCCTCTCTTTTGGGGCAGACTTGAGGCTGGACAAGAGGCATGAATTTCTGACTTGGAGTGTAAATGGATGAAAGAAAAGAACAGAGGAAAAGCAGAGGTCTCATGTCAAACTGGGTACAGTAATCTGTTTCACGAGCAGTGCAGGGATGCCTTGGGAACAGGGACTGCTAGGAGTACTAGTGGGCTATGATTTTAATGTCCTTCCACACTTGATCAAAAGTCCATCAAGCCCCAGTTAAAGTGTATTGGGGTTTGGCTGAGCAGATAGGACACAGAAATCAGTTACTGTGTCACAAGTTAGGTTATCTTATGTTGACCAGTTGCTCTGAAGCAGTTACAGGCATGGCTTAACTTGCTGTATGAAAAAATTTTAACTTTAGTTTCTAACTTTCATGCTTTTACTTCCAGTATACCCATATATGTATATGGTATAGCACAAGGAGAACAAAGTGCTGAAGCAGAGCTACGAAACAGCAGATACAGCAGCTTCTCTAAGCTCATACCTGGAGGTAACATATCTGTATCTTCATTCCATCTACATTCAAATTCTAGAGAGTGAAATTCGAGAATAAACAGTACGATAGATTCTAGAACATTTGTGGTTGATCAAGAAGGCGTTAGACAAACTCTAAAAGAATAAGATGGAAGATCTGAGCAAGGGAATTTTGTATCTCAGCTGAGTATATTCAAAATTAGGTTACTGACTATCCCAAATAACCTTTATTCTTTCTGACTCTGATGGAAACTGATTCCGAACTTAACCAGCTCAGGACATTGCATATGTCTTTGAGCCATGAATGGAGCCTCAAAACTAAACCTTACCTCTTCACTAACAGCTGTTCTTTGGTCAGATATCACAACTTCTTCTGCCTAGTTAGTACCCTATGATTATTACCCTCTCCTCCCACAAAGATCAAAGCTGGAGTCAGGTGTTGCTGTTTTCATCTGTGGATAGTTAACTAAGAGAGAAATCAGTGCAAGTATTCTTTGGAAATTGCACAGGCTGCCTTTTGAATCATGATTCTTAGCATAATCCTCAGGGAAGGAAAATAACTTAAAGGTACAACAGAGACCTGTAATTATGGGAATGAACCAAGGCTGGAAACTGAACTTGTTTTTTCTGAATCAAGGCAGTTTGTTCTACTTTCTCAGCATCTGGTTTTGTATTGTCTTGTCATTAATTTCTTATGCATCATTGTAAAGCTACTGAGAAATATTTTGGGGGTTTGTTTGTTTATTTATCCCTATTAGGAAGTCATTTCAGACCCTAACATTCCAGAACTTACATCTCATGGATGATTTATTATACTCATGTTCTTGTGCTAACTGAAACTTTATCTTCCTCTCCTTTGGCTTTTGTATCCTAAGGTTAAAAACCCTGTTCATAAATGTAGGTCCTTGCTGTCCAGTTTCCTTTTGATGAACCTTCTCTGCATCTGTTACATTTCAAATTCACACATATGCAAATTATACAGATGAGGTCCTAATAGTGGCTTCTATAGCAAGTGCTAAGAAAGGCACTTAGGGTGTACAGTGTTTATATTTACAATCACACTCATCCATGCAAAGAGGCTCGATTAACATACACCATCTGAAGTATAGTCCCTTTTGGAGTAAGACTGTACTATTAACAAACCAGACAGTTGTACAATTTAGCTATTTTTCCCAATTCAGTTGACCTGAACAATGATGTTGTTACAAATCTGCTCTCTGAACAGATATACATCCTGTCAGTGCACTCCTCAGTACTTGAAGTCCTGCTGTGTACGGGCCAACTGAGCCTCTTTTCTTTTAATGTAGGTCTTCTTGAGACTCTCTGATCTCTCTGCTTGGCTCAAGGGAGAGGATCTGCTGAGGAAAAAGTGTATAGAAAAGGTTGTGATCTTCAAAGATGAGAATCCTGTTGTGGCTGACTGTACCCAATCTGCATTTCTTCCATTGAAATACAGACAGTCCCGTCCACTGCATTGGGACTGGTTATGTTTCCATCAGGGGCCCATTAGGCTCTTCCAGTAATGTCTACCTTGAACAGCACAAGGCTAATTCAAACCACTAGGACAACTGCACCTGCTTCCTCTCAGCCAACAGGGCAGCTGAGCATCCAGATGTTTGTAGCTGTGGTTGAGTTTAGATATTTTCCATCTACTTCTCACAGGAACTAACAGTATTACATTCCAGTGACTGTACAGTCCTGGCTTCCTGTCTTACAGGACTAGAGTATCCTTTTCACCTTTTTTATCACTGTCAAAGATCTTCTCATTATATATTTTTTTTCTGCAGCAAAGGTTTAGTGTGATTTAGGTTTTTGGGTTTTATTGTACACAAAGACTGAATCTGTACTTCTTTGTTTTCTTTGTTCATACCTGTGTTCTTTAGCCTTTTAAAACCAGTGTTTAAGTCAACTATTGCTGGATTATATTGCTAAATACTGAGGAGGTCCTGGTGAATAATAGACTGAGTTTAGCTTTTCAGATCAGATGAACCCCTTATATGTCAAACTCATGACATTTGACTTATGGATTGTGAATTGAAGCTCTTCCTAATCTGGCAATGGATTGCTTGCTAGCTGTTAGCAATGGAGTCTGCTTTGTATTTTCACACATTCATTAACTTTCTGATCATATCTTATTGTTCTACTTAGATTCAATATATTGCATGTGGACATGTAAACTAGACATTTCACAGCATCCCTACACTCCCCAAATACCCATGAAAAGAGAATTTCACTCTCTAAAATATTCTTACAGAATAACACAGTGAAAAATGAGTAAAAATCATTAACGGAACCTTTCTTATTAGTTATTACTTTTGTATCATTTGCACAGCATGATTATGACTGTCAGGCCAAAGGTTCATTTCAAAGCAATCTTCTGCAGTAGAGTTTTCCTTCAGTCCTTATGCCATTGTAAGGGTCGTCATCATTGGATTGCAGTGGATTTAATGCCCATGTGCAATGCACTCTGCAGATACACAGTAAGTTTTTCCACTCTGATATAAAAACTCTATTTGGTATGGTCAAAAAACCCCATCTGATCAGATGATACGTAGAAATTAGCAAAAGATTTTTTTAAAAAAATACCTCCATGTTTCATTTGTTTTGGGTTTTTTTCAACTCGAGTTACAGAGAGTGGTTACTGGTAATCACTAATGATTATAACTGAAATAATTCTATCTTCTGATGAAGAACTGAAAAAAAAGCCAAACCCAATCCAACAGGAAAGAGCACTGTCTTCTTCAGTTTTAGAAATCTGAAGTGTAGAAGTTTGTCTCTGGCAGAGGCTGCCTTGGAATCAGTGGGAAGAAGCAGGCAATTGCGAAGTGCGATTCTGATCTATTTTAGACCTTGTTCCTTTAGCATGTGCTGCATACAAATACTTTCCTGCTATATTTGGCACAGAATCACTTTCTCAGATTGCTTGTGACCTTCTGGCCTTTGGAACACAAGGTACTAAAGAAGATCTATCCTCGCCTATGGTTTCTCTGTTGATGCTACCAGGAAGCCTTGCCAAGTAGTACCAGTGGGTAGGGTGCAAACTTTGCAATGCATGATTGTATCTTGTTAGACTTGGCCTGAACCCATCAAATTTCATATTTAATTAAGTGAAGGTGATATTACAGCTCTGTATTACAACTCGATGAACCATATTTTTCAAAATACCACATGAACATGCTTGGGTCCTTTAAGTTTTATTAAAGATTAACCACTTGGAGGGGTTTTCTTTTTGGCAACAATCACAACCACCATTCATTCGTCATGAAAACAGGACTAGTTGGTATAAGGGCAGAACATATAGAATTAATCGTGAAAGTGCTATGTGTTGGGGATGGTAGGAAAAACAGCTTTGGCTAATATTCTCTTTACCAGTTCTCATAGCCAAGAAGAGATGTCCAAGTCTCCTTTCCCTCCTGTACCGTCTGTTCAATGATTATACAGTTGCCATTTCAGCAGGTAGTTTTCTTGGAGGGATGGAGTTAAAGGCTTTCTTGATATGAGATGTTAATCTCTGTCTCCTATTCTGTGCTCTAGGACTGGGTGCTTCTCACGTTACCAAACAGTGGGAGTATGAGCTTTGCCACCACCACATCACAGGAGAGGAAATAAGGTGTCAGAAGGGGGAAGAATCACTTGCTGTGTTCATGACAGGTGGAAGCAGACTGAATGGATAGACTGGTTGTAGCTGTTGTNATATAGAATTAATCGTGAAAGTGCTATGTGTTGGGGATGGTAGGAAAAACAGCTTTGGCTAATATTCTCTTTACCAGTTCTCATAGCCAAGAAGAGAAGATGTCCAAGTCTCCTTCCTGTACTGTCTGTTCAATGATTATACAGTTGCCATTTCAGCAGGTAGTTTTCTTGGAGGGATGGAGTTAAAGGCTTTCTTGATATGAGATGTTAATCTCTCTCTCCTATTCTGTGCTCTAGGATTGGGTGCTTCTCACATTACCAAACACTGGGAGTATGAGCTTTGCCACCACCACATCACAGGAGAGGAAATAAGGTGTCAGAAGGGGGAAGAATCACTTGCTGTGTTCATGGCAGGTGGAAGCAGACTGAATGGGTAGACTGGTTGTAGCTGTGGTTGAGGTTTGGAACTGAGCCTTGGGCTACACTGCTTTCACTAGCTCTGCATTGAGTGCACATATCTCCCAGCATATGAGTCACCATCCTGGTACCGTGCCATTCACTTAGGGGCTGTATTTAATCCCATTTAAGGTCAAAGGATAAGATTTCTTACAAGTTTTGGAAAAAAGGACAAAAAGGAGGGTGCTAAGGGGCATGGTTTTGTGTTTGGTAGGAATGGTTGGACTCGATGATCCAGTGGGTCTCTTCCAACCTGCTTATTCTATGTTACTATGATTCTATGATTCCACAGTTCTCAGGGAACGATCCTAATACTTGGGTTTATGATCAAGCACCATATCTAGATGCAAAGAGATAAACTTGGTTGTTTGCATTTGTGCATGCACAAAATAAGATGTTAGCTTACTTTGTTGGTAGTCTAAAACTTTGGGTGCTTTCACATAGGATGGGAGGAGAAAGTTCACCCTTTTTCAGGCTAGAGTGAGTCTGAACCCTTGTACCAGCTATAAGTAATATAGTAAAATATGTTTACTAGTTCTCTCTAGGAAAGTGACTGTATTGAGCACAAGTATTCTCAGATTATCTCTCCTTTCATATTCTAGACTTTATAAGTCAACAGTGTTTATGCTTTACTCAACATTCATTTGTCCCATTTAGAATACTGTGTATGTCTACAGAAGCACTACAAAGTCAAACCCCTGATCTCACATGCTTTTAGGAAACAGAGCTGAACTACCTTTGGTAAAGGGCTAATTTAAAAACTTCTGCTGGAAGGTAGGGAGGCTCTGCAAAGGGATCTGAACAGGCTGGACTGCTGGACTGAGTCTAACGGCATGAGGTTTAACAAGGCCAAATGCCGGGTCCTGCACTTGGGGCACAACAACCCTGTGCAGAGCTACAGACTGGGAGAAGTCTGGCTGGAGAGCTGCCAGGAGGAGAGGGACCTGGGGGTGTTGGTTGACAGCGACTGAACATGAGCCAGCAGTGTGCCCAGGTGGCCAAGAAGGCCAATGGCATCTTGNAAATATTTTTCACAAAAAGGGTGATTGGGCACTGGCACAGGCTTCCCAGGGAGGTGGTTGATTCGCCTTCCCTGGGGGTGTTTAAGGCACGAGTAGGCGAGGTCCTGAAGGACATGGTTTAGTGTTTGATGGGAATGGTTGGACTCGATGATCCGATGGGTCTCTTCCAACCCGGTGATTCTGTGATTCTGTGATTCTGTGAAGGGTTTCTGTTAAGGTAATTAAGAAACTGTGGATGTGTTGAGACAATGGTTTGTGATGGGAGCAGAGTCAAAGGCAATTAAATGGGGAGTTTGTGCAGTGATTCCATAGCCAGGTTTTGCCAGTAAAATTGTTTACAAGATGAATCCTCTCCATTAGAGTATCTTCCCACATAACTGTGCTTGTGCTAGAGAGAAAGGGGGGGTTGCAACTGTATTTTAGGCTGTTTGGACAGAAATTAGCACACCTCCAGAGCTGAGGATCTTGAGGAGAAATTGTGATTCTTTTTCCTTGCAGCCTGGTTGGACAAGACTTGGAAGAGAGGGTGGCCCATACACATTTGGTTTATCATGACTGAGGAGCATATAAACACAGCAAAATCTGTGATCTACGAAGACAGGTTCGGTGAAAAGCTCTTCACCTGCCAGCACTAAAGTTTATAGGTTTCTTTTCCTTGGGTCAGTGGCTTTATTAAGACCTGAAATACTGCAGGGTGAGTATTCTTTAGCATACTGCCAGCTGCTGGGGATACACTTCTTTGTAATACACAGGTTTTCCAGTAAAAGGAGAAGTACAAAGAGAAACTAGGAGGGAAAAAACGTGCTGAATAACTGAGGAATATAGTCAGATGTGTAACTACTCCTTTGACTCTTAAATCCAGCTGTGCCTTGAAGGTGCCTTCTTGGGTGAGTTCTGTAGGCATTCAGGTTTTTGTCAGTATAATGTGTCCATGTTTGCATACATACAATGACAGTAAAGTGTGTCTTCTGCACAAATACACATCTCTTAGCCATTCTTTAATAAATATATTTTTGGTGGAGGGTTTGGAGCCCAGATTTTTTCAGCTTAATATACAGGATACAAACCAGTACTTTTTATTAAGCAAGCTAGAGGGAGAGCCTCATTCCACATTCACCTACTGAGCAAAGCTGCCTACTCCCTGGAGTGAAATATTTTGATTCAGAATCCCATTATAAATCAGGAAGAGGAGGATATATTGAGCTCTTATATACCAAATGACTGGCCTAATCTCTGCCCTGCTGGTCATAACACAGTTGGGAATCACTTTTCTTGTGACAGTGGGACAATCTAGGCCACACACACAATTTCTGGTGAATATTCACTCATGAAGCCAGAGGTTGAATTAAATTGTAGATGGAGTGGGGCAGCAGCCAAAGGCTGGAAACTGATGAAATCTTAGTGGTCGCTTTACCTACTTTTCCTATGGCAAAGCCCAGACATCAGGTAGTTTATTTTCCCCCCATTTTGTGTCCATTTCCCTTTATCAGAAGAGCAGCTTTGTCTTTGAAATGACAACTCTCATTTGGAGCAAGCTTCTGAGAAGTCTTGGTTTGGTGCTGCAGGAGGGTGGGAGTCTATAACTCCCTGATAGGATGGAAGAAACCAACTTCTTTTTTTTTTATTTAATTTTCTTTTATTATTTTTTTCAGTAGTCCAGGCAGTGTTTTCTTAGTAATTTCTTATGTATAGGGTCACTGAGCTTTTTTTTTTTTTTTTGTGGCTGAAGTTTCCACAGAAAGGCAAATTGCTTATGATTAAGTTTGTATATTGCTTGATATCCAACATTAAGTAGAAGAAATACTGCTTAGGAAACACAAAAAACTAAGTAATAACAAAATCTGTGAGCATCTGAAACCTAGGACCCATGAAGTAGCAATGCATTTACTTTAATGATATGTCCTTTATTATCTTATCTCAGCAGCTGAGGAAAACGCTTGGAAACTACAAAGCGTGAGGAATATAAAACACTGAACTTCAATGTGCAATGTACTAAATAAATTGTAAATGTGTACATAAATTGTACATGAACTTGGGACTGAAGGAAGTGGAGATCATATTCAGGTTCCTTTAAAAGCCAGACTGTGATATTTGAGAAATTTATTCCAGATATCTATCTTCTCAGCTGTTCATTAGCCATATTTTATATTGGTTTTTTGAAGGACATGTCCCATATAGTAATTCTTCTCTGGATAAAATCAAGTTGAATTAAAATTCTGTGACAGGATGCAAAAATTGGGTGAAAGCTTGACTAAATACTTTCTATACAAACAGCATCCTTCGTGCTGGACTATAGCACTGGTGTTTGCTGTTTATTCCATATTACTTCTCCAGAGATTTATAATTGCCTGGTACTAGGCAAATTTCTTGGCTTTGAGGCTTTGCCCATTTAGAAAATGTCTTTGTTAAGCAGGAAGCCAGTTATGACTAAATTCACTACATGAAAGCGCATATATATATATATATATATGTATAAGCTTTTTCTTCTTTCTCTTTCTGTAGGCTCCTAAGCCTCTTTAAAATGGAAGCTGTTCTCAAAATGCTCACAGAAGAGGCCACATTCAGTCTTGACTCTTCCTGTGACATTTTTGGGGTTTAACCTTTCTGTCTCTAAGTTTCCTCTGCAGTAAAACAAAGGTAATGAAGTTTAGGTTTTCTTCTCTGTAAGATTATTTTGAGGTCAATAGTAATTTGCAGAACAATTCTAGTTTGCCTGAGCTAAAAATATTTTGGCTGAAGAGGATGTGTGATTTTCAGAGGTGTTTGCTCAACAGTTTCTGTATCTTGGACTCGTGTGAGAAATGTCATGTTAAGCATCACAACATGGACACATGTTGACAAGCAAAACTTGTAAAAATAGCTGCTTTTTCCACTCTTGCTGGGTATTTGAGAAGAAGATATGTCCAAACCAGTAAAAAGTAGCAATCTTCTCCTGTGAAAGAGTGAATGAATTCCCATAATAATGGAAATACTCCATTCTCCTGATATGGAAGACTTGTTTTTTAAGTGACAAACACTCTGAAATTAAAAAAAAAGAGCTTACATACATTAAGCATTACACCCTTCCTTCTTAACACATAAATTACATGTGCTTCCAGCAATGCTCCAGCAAAGCTGTCATCAGTAAGATATATTTTTAACAAAATATACCCTGTGAGGGAGAACCATCCATTAATAAGCAATAAGTAAGAATCATCCATAGAGGAAATGGTTAAAAGAGGCAGAATTGCTATAAGACAGAATCAGAGAACACACATAATACCAGCTTGATGCAATTACTCTAACATGAATTTAAAATAAAATTAAAGTTAACAGTTTAAACTGATGTTTGAGGGGTTTTAAAAAGATTTAGTTTCCCTTGGAACCACTATGTTATTTGAGCCACTGTAATCTCAGAGCGCAGTGCTCATAACTTCTCTCAAGCACTGTTACTACTAGATTATGCCCACAGGTTAAGTTACAAATGTCTAAAAACCTTAAAATTATTAAACCTAGATTAGAGTGTTCAGAGAATATGGTGTTATTTTAGTCTCCTGCCATATCCTACATTTACTATAAAACTGTTATATTGGCATTCAAATAAAATGTCATAAAGCAAGTATGTAAGGAGGTGTTTTGGGTTTGTTGCAGTCTGATGGAAGCCAAGTTAACATGGCAACCAAAATGTGTAACAGAAACACTTAAATGTTTTTCATAAACTGCAAACCTTGTAAGAGCCTAAAAGCACATTGACTACTAGGCAGCACATTACTGCAGATTACTGCCATAAATTCATGATGCTTCACCTTAGATCATTTTTACACAACTCAGAACATAATTATCTGAAGAGAATAACCTGCTATCTTACAGTCACATTATTTACCACTAGAACCTACAGGTGTCCCTTTGTCTCCAGAGGCCACATTTAAAGAGGAAAGAACAATTTGTTCCTTGAATCTTGGGAGCCAAGTTGTTATGCTCTGACTGATATTTAGAAATTTTAGAGCCAGAATGGACCAACAAGACTCTCTGGGTTGTCTTGTTTTACTTAAGATTCACCACACCTCAGAGAACACCTTATCTTGATACCTCCATAAGAGATACACATTAACAGAATTCATAATGTCTGTCATGTCTCATCTGCTGAATATGCTCTCATGTTTTTCCTGTCTGTAACGCACTTGTTCTTTGTTCTGGTACACAGATGTTTCAAAGTTCTTTATTTAACTCGACAACAAAAAAAAACCCAACAAGACTTTCATTATTAGACCTCACTAGTTGTTCACAAAAATAGAAGGATTCACTGATGTTTGGACTGCAGTTTAAAATTTTACCTCTTGGCATGTTCACTAGAAGGATAGAGACAGTCCACCTTAACTAGCAGCTCATCTCAATATTCTCATTTGAGATAACCAAATCAACACTCTATATTCAGTAAACAAATAAATAAACAAATTTACTCAGGTTCAGTTCTGAGAAAAAGATTACTCAATAAAGTTCTTTTAACCTAATGAACTCCAGATGAATCTCTTAACAACGTTTAGTGGAGTTACCTGCAATAAAGCTGTTTTGATTTCTTGGTAGCAAAAACTCCACTGATAATGTGGGTAGCTAAGTGAGTATACTCACATACTATACAGCAATTTGAAGGAAGAGCAGGGGAGGAAGAGAGAGATCTGTGAAAGAGAAATGCTAACATTGCCTGAGGAGGTGTCTTACATTTATTTACCTCAGCTGACTGAGAGAAATATGTAAGAAGCCACTCTACCTCAAAGTTATTTACAGAACTATCTAAAGAATGCATAATAATAATAATAATTTAAAAAAAAATCTGACCAGAGAGTCAGACAGTACACTTTGCATTGGCCAGTAAGATTTGGGCATTCTAGAGGAAAATGTGCTAACAACATTGCACAAAGGCAGATACTTCAGTGATCCATAGCAGAAAATCTTAGGTAGAAAGTGGCCTAGTATGTCCAAATAATGACAATACTATTAATAATTAAAGAGAATATTTAATTAAAATTATTGAAAAATGAAGCTCAGGACTGACAACAATTTTCACTGAAAACAATATGAATTTAATACAGCATTTACTGCAGGAAAATCATTTAGCAAAACAAAAAAATATTTTAAACTTTTTCATAGTGCATTTTTACCCTCTCCAAAACCCTCTCAAAACCTACTAAACATTTCATTTTAGAATCACAGAATTATAGACATTCAGACGACGTTTAGAATTTTACAAACTTTGATTTTGATTCAGGGTACAGATCTTTCAAAGATTAAAAAAAAAAGGCATCTTTGATTTAAATAAGATGACAAATAAACAGCTATCTGCTCTGGCTTGATGGCTTTAATTTTTGACTAGATGAAAAATCAAAACTTTTAACCAAAACACCTGAAAAGCAATTGTTGGCACAATCTCAGCAGCACAGATGAAACTGAGGGGGTGAATATAGGCAACTGACTTATAACTGCCCATTAATCACTATCTAATTTGGGCAGACTTGTCATTACAGGTGTATCACTCCTGCTGCCTCACTGCCTACCTGTCCAATGGTAGCTGAACTTCCCCTGTACTCAGAAAGCCTAAGTGACACGTAGCGGGAAAGGTGCAGTTGTGTAAATGCAAAGACAAGACTGAAGGCAAGTACCATACTTTATTCAGAGCTTTAAAAATCTGAATGAATTAAATTTAAATAATTTGCATCAAGTAGGAAAAAAGTATTAAGTCAGCATCTACAAGCCAATCACATCATCAGAATAGAAGGAACCATAACAATACGGCTAGAGGAAACATTTTATAAAGGCAAGGGAGTCTTCCTCCTGTTAAACCTACTGTAGTTGTTTCTGATCAAGCAGTGGTGAGGATCATTCAGAGTCCCACCTGTCTCTCACGTAGTCTTATGGAAATGGAATGTGAAGTTTGCCATTAAAGCTTGTAAATCTTTAACAGAGAACTCAAGTTTTTCAGAACCAATGGTTTTGGTACATCCTTGGATCATTAACAGCTAAAGTGCATTGCATTTGAATGGCCTGTTTGGCTAGTTAGGAGATACCATTATTTCTGGCAGAACTTTTAAGTTTTCTTATTGTCAAAATATCTCCACTTCATGAGCCATGAACCTTTCTGATTCGACTGGTAGAACTCACCATGAGATAAACGATGATGCTTGAAAGTTCTTTCAGCACAAGACCTCATCATTCCAAGAGGAAAACTGTTATGGGTCAAAGTAATTCCAATATTTTCTTAGTTCGCATGATAGACAGCATAAATACTGTTGTGGGGAGCAGAAATGGTTCTTGACACGCTGATCACTACAGTCATCAGCACTTACAAACTTTGGTAGTATGGACAGTGGAAGCAGGTGAAGAAAGATTCTTGAATGATTCAAACAAAAGTGTTCCTGTCAGTTTGCAATCTTTGTTTGATTCAAAAATGTGATTAAAAGTTGATTAAAAGGAAAACAGTTGCTGAATCTTCTATAAACCTCACAAAAAGTGTTGATCAATGTAGCTCAGAACAGGATAAGAAATTATTCTGTCAAACAGGACAAATTTTGATATAACAGAAGTTTTGCTGCTTGCTTCGGGATGCACTCAATCTCTTCAGTGTTTACATAATAAAATCCTTTCCCCCCAGTTCCTAGTAGACTAAAATTTCCTATGCAGATGGACCTAGGTTTCACCATATCTTTCAGGGTCCCCATGAGAGAGTTAAAGACAAGAAATTCCATAACCTGAAAAAACTTCCAAAGACACTTTCTTGAAAATGGCTATGTTTATGGACATTATTTTTCATTTTTATAAATCCGCTTTTTCCAGTAGAACACAATCAGCAAGGTGGAAAATTCTCTGTCTGCTATTATAGGATGGTTTTGATGTTTGCCATTAATAAAATTAAGAGATGTTGTCATGAAGGTGGAGTCTTGAAATGAAACTGTAGGAAATTTCAGAAATATGTAATGAGGTTTCTTTGTGAAACACACTGGTAGTATCTATTATTCTTAATGAGGTATTGTCTTTAGCAAAGCTTAATGGGATCAAAAGGTTCTGATAAAGGTCATTAATTCCTCAGTCCAGTTCATTTTCCCCGAAAACTCTGTCTTCTCCCCAGAATAACTCTGCTGTTCTTGGATCAGAAGACTGAGACTATGTACCAGCCTTCAACCCAGCGTGCAAACAATTTTTGATGCAATAATATGTCTTCAGTCATATTTTGAAGTAGTAGGAATGTACTTCTGCAAAATGTCATTAAAGAATCATAAGGCTCAAAGACACCTCAGGTAGCCAATACATACCTCTGCCCAAAGCAGTGTAATTTAAATTTATGGTACACTCTAAGTTCTTCAGTAATGGAAACCTCACAACTCTCTCTGACCAAGACAGTTCATTTTTTGCTTGCACTGACACAAGATTGTGAACATTGTCATGTCTGTTGTTTAATGTGTGAAAATACAGATCAGTTCCATTCTTTTGTGACCTTTATGTTATTGGAAGGAACAATTATAGATCACGTTCCGTGCCCAGAACTTCAGAGGCAACATTTTATTCGCTGGCTCAGCACCCCCTTTTCAATACGATTTTAGGTAACTCTATCTCTGTAGTGTTTTGTTTCCTCAGAAATACAATCAAAGTAGTATCTCCCTGTTCCACCAGGAAAAGTGAGGAGGAGAAACATTTTCAAGGACATTGACCCTTTTGTGACATATTTCCAGTAAAGTTCCAAGACCTCTCCTGTAAACTAAGTCTTCCTATTGCTCATCAGGCCTGGACAGTGCCAGGAACATTAACCTTTGTGTTATTTGGTGACCTGGTTCTTTGGTCACACAGGAGGCTGTCTTAGGCCAATGGCTTCAAGATTTCCAGGCTGCTTCCACAGAATAAAACTGAACTTACGAGGGCCTGAATACCAGCATTTTCCCATGACCACATAATTTGACTGCTAGCATGATCCTTGACCTGGTTCTGGCCCACATGCATGAGCACTCTGTCACGCAGTGCCCAGGCACATTGTGAGGGATTTGATCAGCCAGAAGCTGCTCTTAACAGCATGTGTGAGACCAGTCAGTTTTGGGAATTCAGACTTACAGATGTGAATTTTAGCAGGACACTTAAATGTTGGAAAATGGGCACTGTGCCATTTTATTTACTAGTGGATATGTAGTCACAGGTCTGAAGGCCAGGAATAATCCTTGACTCAGGAACACTGACAAATTAACCAAGAAAAATGTCTGGGCTTTTGTAGCATGTTAGCCTCTTCTGGCAGTTCTTTAGGTTCTACACTATCCTGTGCAAGCAGTCAGGAGAAGTGTATGCCTCAGAAAGGGGTGCTGAACATATAATGTGTTGAAAACAAGTTTAACTTAGATTACCAAATCACATTCCTAAGGTTAAGCAATGTAAATAGCAACTGTAGTCGGATGAGGGGAAAATCAGAGCATAGCAATAAGCTTCAGCATGAATATTTCTATCTTTGGTTCAGACACAGACTGGCATGTTAGTTTTGAATTCTTCAGTTAACAAAGACATTTTACATTAGATAAGCCTATTATAATAAGGACACACTGCAGAGGGTCCTCCACACAGAAGACCTGCCAGCACCTGAGAGTTACCAACTCAGATTCCTCCCCCCGCATCAAATTTTCAAGCACTACTTCATGGGGAATGAAAGTCAGTCTCTCAGGTAACCAACTCCCAAACCACTTAGGTCTTTATAGGTTAAAACCAACACCTTGAACTCAGCCCAGAAATTTATTGGCAACCATTGCAGGTTTTGGAGACGGTTTCTTTTTTTTTTTTTTTTAATGTCCTCTCTGCATGATGCTCCACTTAATAAACAGGTGGTTGAATTGTGCACGCTGGCTTCAGTTGCCAAATGGCCTCAAGATGCAGCCTCACACGGAGTGCATTAAAGTAATCTAACCTTGTGGTAAGAAAAGTATGGATAGCTTGAGCAGGGACCACATGTGACAGGAAAGGTTGTGCTCTTCTTGCCAAACACAGCAGAAGGAAAAAAAAAACACTCTTGGCTGGCTGTGTCTGCTACCACAGCATCGACAAGCTGCCCAATATCTTCTGTGTGCTCCAGGACCTGAACTGTCAATGACAAGCTGGACCTAAGTTCTGAAATAAGGCACTTGGATTCTCCAGTGCTCTGGAGCTGGAGGCTGGAAATTATGTGACAGATTCACTTAAATTGAATAATGGAAGTTTTCATGACTAAATGTAAAATGAACAATGTAGCCTGTAATATAGACCTTGTGTTATTTATTCTGATACTAAATGTAATTTTATGCTATTCCTACAATTTCCATGTGGAATGTGCTTACTATTTTGAATTCATAAGAGCACAAGTTCATCACTGAAATGGAAACATGAGGTTTGGGAATATGTGTGTGGTCTGTTGGGGATCAGGAGAATGTGGTGTTAAGTGTGGCATTACAGCACTATCGGTCTATGCCTGTTAAATCAGTCAGCAGTGAAACAGTTAAAAATGTAGACAACTTAGTTGTCACTTGTATTCTCCAGAAAAGTCCAAGTGAAGGGATTATGTTGAAAATCAACATTGCATCGGTACATTTGTTCAGTACATTCTCCACTGTCTGAAAGCTGAAACCAACACCTTAACAAAGAAAAGAGATTAAAATTCCCCAGCAAAAAAATCTTAGCTAAAGAATCAGGAGATGTCTAAACCTTTTGGATATGTTGATTTGCAACAGTGAAGAAGGGTAAAAACCTGAGATCAATGGAGTAATCACTTTACCTTGTCCAACTCCTTGTCAGCATTGCATATTCTACTTTATCTCATGCATGTCAGCTTCTAAGAGAAGCTTCCACTGGACTCTGGTTATCTTAATTATATAATATTTCTATCAAGCACAAATTTTAACTGTCTTAAACACTGTATTATTGTTGCAGTTGTTTTTGTTTGAGTCAACTTTTCCCTATTGTATCAGGTTTGGGGTTTTTTTTCAGGGATAAGAGCAGTTACTTAAAACCTCAATAAAAAATAGAGCTTCCTCACTCCCAAATCAGAGAGAATATTTGCTGTAGTATCTACACAATGTAGCAACATATATTTTGGCTGCCCATGTGGTGTAAGTATATTGATGTCTATACCCTCTTGTCTTTACAGCTAAATAGGATATGCTCTAGAAGATACACATGCAGAATACTGCCTCTACTCTGTTTTAAGCAAAATTAACTGAAAAGAAAAACTATTGTAAAAACAAAAAAAAGTCCTAATATGTTACCAATAATATCAATTAACCAATAATATCAATTAATTAATCAATTTTAGCCATGAGGAAACTAGTGGATGACACAGAGGTCTCTGCCCAATAAATGCCTTCTCTAAGGAACTTGTATAGATGCTACTGCCGCATTTCCTCTACTCCTCTCAAGAAAACTCCTNGTCTATACCCTCTTGTCTTTACAGCTAAATAGGATAGGCTCTAGAAGATACACATGCAGAATACAGCCTCTACTCTGTTTTAAGCAAAATTAACTGAAAAGAAAAGCTATTGTAAAAACAAAAACATAAAGTCCTAATATGTTACCAATAATATCAATTAACTGGTTTTAGCCATGAGGAAAATAGTGGATGACACAGAGGTCTCTGCCCAATAAATGCCTTCTCTAAGGAACTTGTATAGATGCTACTGCCGCATTTCCTCTACTCCTCTCAAGAAAACTCCTCCTTTGAAAGAAAGATATTTTTGAACTGTTGAAGGACTGCTCAACTTCTGTACCCAGTCTTGGTGTGGATGGGGACTGACGATACCATCAAGAGGGCTAACTGCAGGGTGCTTTGATAAACTCAGTTTATTCTTTTATTGCTTTAAGCATTGTAGTGAAAACAGGATTTGCATGTCATTTTTATTATAATTTGGTTTCCTGTTCAGGCTAAAATAGCTTTTGAAACTGCAGTTTATCCACTCGTGAACTAGAACAACGTCTTGTAAAACTGTGCTGGGTTTACGCTAGCTTCCTTTATTTGAAACATATGCAGCAGCTTATGGTTGTGATCTAGGATTAATACTATTATTGGCTGGGTTAAATCTAGTTGGAAGTGCTGGGTGTGACCGTCACTCTTCATTTTAGATAGTAGAAACAGACTCGTTTATGATGTGATAGCAGGACTCAAACTGAAACAAAGGCACACCCAAAACCACTAAGGAATACGAACTATCTTGGAGGAAGGCTTTGCTGGATGTTTTTTTCAGAAGGGTATGTGTGTACATGTATCTGTATGTCAGAGAGAGAAAGAAATGATCAAAGTGCAGAGAAGCTCACATTATGAAGCCTTTCATGGCAAAGCTAGGGTGAAAGATTCCTTTCTACTTCTCTCCTGTCTGTTTGCTCCCTTTCATGAACCCCTACCACTCCTCTGGACTTGATTAGCCATCTATTTTTGCTATTGAATCTATTTGTGTGACTGGTTTCTCAGGCATATCTGTATACTAGCTTATTTTAAATTTTTAAAAAGTGTGATTTTAACACCTCATCCTCCCTATAAATTTTCCTGCTTGAGAACACTGCTACAGAAACTGTTGCACTGGCATAAAGGGAATGGAATTTGCACCATGGGCAGAGAGGGAGCAGAGGACTGGGTGATCTCCCACAGACAGGAAGGGTCAGGTTGAAAATCTTAGCCTAAAGGAATCATGACTAAAATTGCAACTTTAGGCTAAAGTTGACCTTGATTTGAAAAGAGAAAGGAGCTACATTGGATGACTGCTGCCCTGGTAGCATCCAGAAGCATGCAGAAGAAGGTGGCTCTGCCATTGCCTATTCCAGGAGGCTGCTGAGTCTGGTTTGTTCACACCTTCTACCATATCCTGCTTCCAATGCATGTGCATTCCTTCTGCTTTCTCTCCCCACACTGGTGCCTTCCATACTTAACATGTCAGAAAGCTTTCCTTGCCTGCACCAGCTGGGAGCTGGAAATCTTCGCCTTCACTAATAATCTGTACCTGTAGGGTCTCCCTCTCTAAATGAGACAGTGTAGAAAGGTCCTAGAAACCCCGAGAGGTGGTCTACAGACAGGTTTTGATGACTGCTCACTGACTGCTCTCTGAAAACAAGACACAGAAGAGAGTTAGTACTCCTTCTCTGACTTCTCTTTGGTATTTAGAAAAGGAGGATTTCATAGAATCTTTACAAGAACTCAGACTTGCATAACAAATACTGAACTGTCAAAGGTATGTAACTCTAGCTAGTGGCTTTCAATTCAATAAACAAGGGGTAACATTTAAACCTCACAGGTAATCCAAACATCAGTGCAGGTCTGCTGTTGGTGAGTATGAGGAGGATCTATGGACTGTTCCTGTGGCAAGCATTGTGTTGGTCACTCTGAATTCACTATTGGACTACTCCCAGGAACTCTGTGTGCTCACTGGCAGGTTTATGCTGCAGAACAGCCTTGTTTCAGATCATTGCCCATTTAAGCATTTGTCACTCCGGGTTTGCATTGTGTGCAAACACTGGAGCAAAAAAGCTGTCCCAAATAAGTATTCACAACTATAGCCAGCTTCAAAACTGGGCATTCATCCATACCATGGGACAAATGATTTGGAATATACCTCATAAAAATAACATTAATTGGGCAGAACTATTAGTTTTAGACACTACAGTGTGAGATGATATAGTACGATTAGCTACATTGACTTAACAAATATATAATAAATCTTCCTCAAATTATTTTTATTTCAACTAGAAAAGAACATATTATCAAAATGTAATGCTTTCCAGGGAAAGAGGAAATGCAAGCCAAACCTCATAAGTCATTTCAATGATCGATTAACTCACAAAAGACTAAAATTTCTACTTTGTTTCAGGCTGAGTTTGATTCTATTTATTTTCAGTCATCAGTTCCGATAAGTTAAAGGGCCTTTGCTGTTGTCTGTTCATCCACTCATGCCAAACCTTATTTTTGCCAAGTCTTGTTCATAGATACTGCAGGTACAGTGGGGTCCCCAAGTCTTAAGATGTAAAATATATTTTACCATTCTATCTCATCCTGGTGATTCTATTATTCTATGAAAGCCATTTCAGTTGTCTGCAGATGACCGCAGAATCCAAATTATTCAATAGAACTCTTTCATCCTCTTTTTATTAAGCATTCTTTCCTATCTTGGTCATCTCTAAACATTATATAACAGTTCTGCATTTTCCTCTAATTTATCAATAAAAACATGACGTAGCAGATGGTCATGAATTAAAGCTTATACAGGAATCCATCAGAGATATTTCACAAGTGATTCCTTGTTCACAATTTCATATGGCTTCTTAACTAGTGCTTCATTTAATGGGGCAATACTCTGAATCTACAACTTAACATGTTTCTCAAAGTAAATGAAAATGCCAAGTCAGATACCCTGCAGAAATCCACAATATCAACATTATCACCACCAAAATGCTTAATTTCATCAAATATGTGAAAATACAGATGTGATGTGAAAAAAAACCAGACAAAATCTGTTTTATTTAACTTTTCCTTCTGATATTCATCACATGGTTCTTTAATTCTTTATTAAATAAATTTTGAATTACCTTTTATATTATTTTGCCAGAGACCAATGCCAAAGCTAGTAAGCCTTTCACAATGCTACCACAGTCATAACCTTCTTTTACACCTCTGTAATTTCAGTATTCGTGCTTTGTCTCTCCACTTTTGCAGATGCAGAAATCCTCACCTATTGTTTTAACAGCCTCTTGCTTTGCTGTAGAACTGGAAATATTTTCATCGTTATCCTTTGATAAGAATGTTTCTTCCAGCTCTGTCCTGAATAAAAAGCAGAAACATCCATTGAACACTGCTTCCTTTGTGTCATTAGCAGCTGCTGGAATAATATTTCCAACTATGTAATGGCATGGACACTCACAGGTTTTCTTTGGTGCTATTACACTTCTCTAGTTTGGCAAAGTGTTACTCCTTGCATACTTGGGCTTCTTTCACATTTTTTTGCCACAGTTCCTTGCCTAATACTATGCTTTGCTGTTGGTTTTCACTCTGTTCTTCATCCTTCCAAATGATTTTTAATTTTTGGATTTGTCCCTTCTGGATTTTCCTCCCCTATTAGATTATTTTACTTTATCACAATTAACATCTTATAATTCTAGGGTTGTGAATCCAGGATAAGTGAGAGAAAAAATTTTAAACACTTCCTGATTATCTGTTCTTTTTTGATATTTTTTTGCTATAGGTGACTTATGTCCCTCATTATTGTCAGCTTTGTGAAATCAACTCTCCTAAAATACCCATCTGTAATCATGTCCTAAAGGAAAGAAGTTATGAATATGTACTTCAAGTTAATTATTAGATTTCATCTCTAAAATACCTTGCTTCGTTTATGTTAGGATGAAAATTATGTAATTCCTTTTTGCTGGCTAAAGTATCTTTTGAATTTTTACATCTTGCTTTCAAAAATTATTTTAAACAGATAATACGAGTATCACAGTTTTCTGGGATAATACATCTTACTTTCTTTTTCTGGCATGAAACAGATCATGAACAAACTAATTATTCAGTTTCCAAAGTGGATTGTGTACTACACACTGTGGTTTTTCTGTAAGGCCATGGATTTAGTAGCATGTAGGAGTTTATTTGAATGTGGCATAGAAACAGGTGAGTGGAGTTCACCAACTCCTTTTTCCTTTTGTTCACTAATCTATTTTACTACATTATTTACATTTTAACTACCTTTAGGGCTCTCCTAAGGCTGGGCTTCCCAGTCATTTATTCCTTCTCTCAGAAGTTTTGTTCAGGCAGACTGGGTGGGGTGGTGGTGTAGTACATTTGTGGGGGATTTCACTATGGCTGGTAGCCCTAACCAGTTGGTTATCTCCAGTTCAGCTCCTATATATCTAGAAATACACGAGGCTGAGTGGTTGCTTGTGGCTTTTTTTTTAATTATATAGAAAGCATTCAGTTTAATGTCTCTATAGTCATTCTACAACAGTATAGGAGGTCCATCACTGCAAGGAAGTATCTGTCCTTCCCAAGTAGCCTGTGTGCTCATTACCCTGAAATATCAAAGTGGTAACATTAAAAAAGGCAATTTTTGATAGGACCAAAGTAGAAACTGTGGTTGCCCCATCCCTGGAGGTGTTCAAGGCCAAGGTGGATGGGGCCTTTGGCAGCCTGATCTAGTGGGAGGTGTCCCTGCCCATAGCAGAGGGGTTGGAACTGGATGATCTTTAAAGTCCCTTCCAACCCAAACTATCCTATAATTTTATGATTCTATGATTCTATCTTCAGCCCAGTAGCCTGCCTCTGACAGTAGAGGAGGTCCAGGGAAAAAAGAATGAATAGTGCAACAAAAAGTTCTCTTTCCCTAGCAAGCCTCTTCTGGCTCCAGCTATTAGAGAATTAGGAACTTCCCAAATCATAGGTAACAACTTTGTGTTTAATGGCCCCTTTAGTAATTCTCTTCAGCAGATGATCCTCACTGATTTTTGAACCCTGTTTGACTTCTGGCATGTCTAGCATCCTGTGACATGTTTCACTGTTATGCTGCAAGCTGTATGAAAAATGATTCACTATATTCACCTTGAATCTCCCATCTGACTGTGCTGGTTTTGGCTGGGACAGATTTAATTTCATTCCTGTTAGCTAGTATGGGGCTATGTTTTGGATTTGTGTTGAAAACCGTGCTGATAATACAGGGATGTTTTACTCACTTCTGAGCAGTGGTTGCACCCCATCAAGGCCTCCTCTGCTTCTCACCCCACCANTTAGTAATTCTCTTCAGCAGATGATCCTCACTGATTTTTGAACCCTGTTTGACTTCTGGCATGTCTAGCATCCTGTGACATGTTTCACTGTTACGCTGCAAGCTGTATGAAAAATGATTCACTATATTCACCTTGAATTTCCCATCTGACTGTGCTGGTTTTGGCTGGGACAGATTTAATTTCATTCCTATTAGCTAGTATGGGGCTATGTTTTGGATTTGTGTTGAAAACTGTGCTGATAATACAGGGATGTTTTACTCACTTCTGAGCAGTGGTTGCACCCCATCAAGGCCTCCTCTGCTTCTCACCCCACCACTGAGTAGGCTGGGGGTGCAGAATTTGTTGGGAGAGCTGGAGCAACTGACTCCAAATGACCAAAGGGATATTCAATACCTATGATATCATGCCCAGCATATAAAACTGGGGGAAGAAGGAGAGGAGAGGCATTTGGAGTTATGGTACTTTGTCTTCCTAAGTAACTGTTAAATGTGACGGAGTCCTACTTTCTTGGAGATGGCTTGCCACCAAGCTGTCAATAGGAAGAAGTGAATTCGTTCCTTGTTTTGTTTGTGCATTCAGCTTTTGCTTTCCCTGTGAAATGGCTTTTTATCTCATCCCATGAGTTTTCTTACTTGTAGACCTCCAATTCTCTACCCAATTCCACTGGGGAAATGTGAGCCAGCAGTTGTGTGAGGCTGGGGTTCAACAATGATATTAACCATTAACCATTAATTGTTCATAATTTCATAGTACCTCTATTTGCAAAATACAATTGAAAATAATTCCTCTTCTATAGCATGTATCATTTCAGGAACCTTAATTTCACATAGAACATTAATTTATGTCCCCTCTCAGCTAGGCTTTTCTAGGTTTGATTTTTCATCATATGGTTACTGCTCCATATCTCTGATCTCTTCCATTGCTTTTCTTTGTATTTTCCTTAGTTCTCCTGTGGATTTTGGTGGATACAGGACCAGACCAAAATATAATTCAAGATGTGAATGCATTGTACATTTATTCAGTAACATACCAATGAGTACTTCTTTATCTTGAGCAATGCAAGTTCATTTTAAATTAATTGTTGTTTGATTTCCCTCACCCTTTAACTCTTCACTTGATGTTCTCTGCACTCAGCTGAAAGCCATGCCCTATCCATTTTCCCCTTTCCTCTCATGCACACAGATCCTCTTTTTTCTTGTCATAACCAGCTTTGCTTTTAATTCTACTAGTATCAGTGCTGAAGTAGAGCTAAAAGCATTGACTCCATCCAGTTATTCACATTAGTTGCCCTCTCTAGAAGCAGGATACAGAGACACTCAGGCTGGTTTTGGGGAGAGGTAGCACAAATCCAGCAGAGCTTTCCTCTTTGGGCTTCTTGCTGCAATTCTTTGTAATGGGATCCCCTTCACTCAGAAGAAACCACTACCCAAGAAGTCTGATTCAGTATAGCTGCTCTGATGTGGGTGTTGCCAAAATACAGCAGTAAGTTTTACATTCAGGTTTTGAAATATTTTACATTAATTCACACCCTAGTGATTTTGGCTTACCTATCATCAAGACCACCATAGAGAAATAGTGATTGGTAATTGAAATATGTGCCTGGAAAGCCTTGCATTATTAACCTCATGTGTTCTGGGCAAATTCCAGGTCAGATAATTACATTCCACCCACCATAAATTCTCCCTCTGATTCCATGTGGGTATGTGTTAAGGGACAAAATCAAGCTGCTGATTTAGGTGATTATTTTCTTAAAGCTCAACCAAACAGATGAACTAGGTTGGGAAAGCAGTTACGTACATTATTCACAACTTTCATTACTTGGTATGAGGTTATACACATCCCAGGCAATTCAGATCAAAGGCACTTTAAAAATGGTAAAATTAGTCAGATATTATTCTGGTTACTACTAACTGACAAAACAGATTCATTCATTCTGCAAGAGAAATTGTATTTCCTCCTGTCTTTCATATTTTTTCCTGCAGAAAAGTATCTCAAACTAGCTCTGTCATTAACAATTTATCCTGTGACACATAGTGGGTTTCCAGTTCTGAAGGACTTGTACTGACTCTCAGTTGGTTCTTAATGTAATTATCATTTATTCTATTTGGATATTAGCATTAAAGAGGTGTATTTTTTTTCATAATAGCTTTGCGTATGTTTCGCATTAACATTCCAGTGCTACCCAGTAAAAATAGTTGGCCATCTGCCCACTTTTTAAAGTAAATTTTTGGTTTACTATTTTTTAAATTTGAATTTGGATTTCTAATTATAGTTAGCTCTTCATAAATAGTTTAACAGAGCTGGAGAGAGTGTTAAGTGCTGCATTTCTGAACCTTTCCTCCCTAATAAGTAACTTTACCCTGGCTCTGACACACCTCAGCTATCCAAATTCCTCCAAACTCCAATATATTTTTGTAATTTCCCCTTCTTTGTTCTGGAGACTTAGGTTTTCTCCCTGAACTTTCTAAGAGGAAACATCCCTCTTAACTTTGACCCTGGCAGCAAACCATCACCCTTTCTCTTCCCTTGCCTTCCACCAAACCAACTAGTGTCTTCAGATGGACCTGTGGGTCATCAGCTGGAGAGCTGCAGGTACTATGTCATCAGAGAGCTATTCTTTGATGATGTGGTCAGCCTTCGTACAGTTTCTAGTAAGCCAGTCTTGGCAGGTTCATCTTGCCAATGCGCCAGCTCATACAGCTGTAATTATAATTGAATCCACAAAGTTAGAGTTAGTCTTCCAAGTCCATATATCAGCCTTAGTTACTGCCGTTTTCTGCTACTTAAGCATATTTAATTTACAAACTACTGTGAACATTATATTTCCAGTGGCTTTTGAGATGTGTGGAAGGGTTTGTGTTTGAATCAGAGGTATAAAACCCTAAGTAACTAACCACACATTTAAAAGCAAAAAAAAAAACCCACCCAAACCTGTGAGAGGGCAGACAGTATGGGAAGAGATAAACACCTTATGCTATAATATTTCAAATGATCATACCAACATTCACAAGAGCATAGCTAAAACTGTGTGACAGTCCTCAGGAGTGTCAGGAACTCTATACAATGAAGCTCTGTACAATTCCAGCTCATTTTCTGGGATAAATACTGTTCTTTTGAAGTGGGACAGTAGTGTGAAAACACAGCAGCATGTGATGGTGAATAACATTTTGAAGGCTTTTTCTCAGGGCTCAAATGCTTTCCCATGACCAGCAGGAAATTCTAAAAGGCACCCATTTGTCCAGAAATTCATTTTTGCCTTTATACCTCCCTCCAATATTTGCATCAAAACCCCTGTTAAAAGAAGCTTGTTCCTCCTCGCTCGTAGCCTTCATGGGATTGTAAAGGAGCGAGCCTTGCTGCTGGTCTGTAACATTTTCTTGTGACTCCATGCCATGATTGCTCACCTGTTTCATTTATGATCTATGTTCCTTCAATGTACTGTACCCAAACTGACAATTTATTGGAAATATTTTTTCAGTATTGAAAAATCAGCTAATAGTCACTGATGTATTTATCTTCTGTCTTAAACTTCTAAAAATATTACTCAAATTATGTGCATATAGATAGATTTTTTTTTTAATTGTCTGTTGTCCCCATCATTTCCTTAAAATTTGTCTTTCATTATGATGTGTACTCCAGAATTCTTCAGAGGAAGGACTTTCTTTCATAAATGTTTCAAAGGCTTTTATCCAGAATAACAGAGACAAAAAAAATCCAAACAGGATTTGAGAGAAAATTATTTGGGAGAGGAGGGGATAAAGAAGAGGGAAAAAGAGGATATAGATTAAAATGGTCAGCAAAAGTCTCTCACGTTATGAACTCAGCAAATTTCATTTTTGATATTTTGATGTGTCCTCTCACTGCAGATGATTTTCTTCAAAACCCTGTCCACTTCTTAATATTGCACACTCAACCTGGATATGATTTCCTATGATGTCCTATGCCTGAGGATTCTGGTAAGACACCTTGTTATAGTTCTTAATGAAAAATGTAGTTTAACTAAGGACTGACTTTAACTAGAATCTAAGATTAAATAAGTGTAACAGAAGAAAAGTTGGAATCAAAGGCAATCACATGAGGATTTTGGAATAACTACTTTTTCCTTCCATTCTTTATGATTTCTCGTTAAAAATATTTTCTGACTGCTCCAACTGCTGCAGTAAGAGTGACAGGAATTTTCAAAATATTTAATAAGGAATCAAATGAATAGAAAGAGGATAAAAATACGACTGCACATTAAGAAGATCTTTGGAAATTTTGGAGTAGAAACCAGGTGAATGCAACTCTAGCATTGTATTATCAGTAAAATAAAACCAAAAGTATTTAAAATAATGATGAAAATAGTTAATATAAAAAGATCAGAGATAATATTGCAGGACCTACTTTACTGGTATCTATAATACTGACCACACATTTCAGAAATTATATCCTTTCTTTTAACAAAGATAACAAACGTGACCTTTGCTACTGTCATGTCCTCTCCAGCTAGATGAGATGGCTAGCATACACTGTGTGGAAAAACTAAAATGACAACAAGGTTTCTGTGTCCGTTAACTTAGAAGATAAATAAAGAGCTATTCTATGAGAATGTTCTTATTTCACAACATGTAAGAATGAGTTTACTTAGAATAACCTACCTGCTTCTGGCATTCCACAAGTAAAAATATTTTAACCTGTATCCTAATTAACTGATCAGGTATGACCCACAAAGTTGCATTTAAAGTTCTCTCTAAAGTTATTCTATAGTAATATATTTGCCTGCCAGAAACTAGTTTAGACAGAAAATTGTAGGCAGGTAGCTGATACAAAAGAAGGAGAAAAATAAGATATTCTGAGCTTCTTCCCTTTCCTAATTCAGCATCTCAGAATTTTGAAGAAACTTTTAAGACAGGTTCTGGGGACAGTTATTGAATTAGTGCATCAATACAATTTACAAGTGTAATTACAAATTAGAAGGAAAAAATTAACTGAAGTACACAGAGGGATGGGATTTCTATCCACACATCTAAGAAGAATAATGGGGAGGCATGAAGTAATCAGGATTCCCCATGATCTTTTGCTGTCTCACTTTTAGTAGTCTTAACTGTTCTAATTTTGAGATAAGCTAAATTCTAGGACATTCTTTTGATCAGTCTTAAGGACTGTGATATTACCCAATTTCTAAACCAGTAACCTCAGGCATATTTTCTTCTCACATCACCTCTTCATGTCATACTGCTCCTTCATGCATTCCTGATGCTGCAAATTCACAGGTGGCTGTGGATAAAAGTGCTGGACACCTATTTCAGCACAAACTGTTGTTCCAAAGTGCTCTGTGGAACACGTCACTCACTGAAAAGACCTGGACTGGGAGTGAGAGCCTCAGTCTAAATATTTTGCATATTAAGTTCACTCAGAAACCATAGAATACATGTTTGTAACACTCAGTCTTGACCATCAGCAAAAGAACATCTTTTCATTCTGCAGTCTAGCAACAGTTTGTGAATGTCTCTGCTGACTGACACATTTCTAATAAATTTTCATTATCATTTTTGTGCACAACATGATTATCCAGTGTTACAATTTTTTCCATCTTATATAATGCTTTAACTGTACAGACTTTAGTAAATTTGCAGTTGTAGAGCAAATACAGGCATACATTTTAAATCATAAAAGTTTTTCATCTTTCTTGCTTTAAACTCCTATTCAGCCATGTCAGATACCAAGATGTTTCAAAGATTTTTCTTTAACATGCATATAACTGACTGACTCTAGTTTTCTAGCAGATGAAGTGCACTTACAAACTTCAATACCTGCACAACTGTAATGTCTTAGCAATTTCATAATGAAATTCATATGGAATTTAGCAACCCAAGCCAGATTTGTGTCAGAATCTTTAACATGTTCCAGTTGCATGAAATACTAATTAAAGGCACTCATTGTTAACTGATATAAATAGTCCCCACTTAGCCCATTATAGGTATGGGTTGTAAAACAAACAATTATGTGACAGATGATACATGTTAACACGGAG
Source organism: Piaya cayana (assembly GCA_013389865.1). Taxonomy (NCBI): domain Eukaryota; kingdom Metazoa; phylum Chordata; class Aves; order Cuculiformes; family Coccyzidae; genus Piaya; species Piaya cayana. Next base: position 294,167 of record WAAB01012366.1, read on the forward strand.
AAACTCTGTAATGACATTTCTGCAAGAGTGTAACCTCTTCAACCACAATGTGTTCCACATTACAGGCTAAAGGGGGTGCTGATTGCAAAGGTGACGTACTTTCCAGTTTGTGACTTTTCTTCTAAGAATAGAAATGCCTTAGAGCACCTCCAAATGATTTACATTGCAAATTTTGTTCAGGCAATGAAATCATTAATGCAAGCTAGATTTTAACAGCTACGTGTGTTTGCCATTCCATACTCTATTGCTAAAGAGTTGAATGTGCCTACCTACTGAACAGTACTGCACCTAGAAACTGACTTGATAATCAGAAGAAATGATTCTTTCCTATTTACCATTTCTTTCACCCAATACCCATTTTTCCGTCACTATGTACTATGAATAAATTTATTTGGGCCAAACAGAAAACTGACTTTGGAATGTATATTTTATTTTAAAAATATGTCATCAACACTCCAAACTAATCATGGGATAGAAGCAATCTTGTAGCATTTGGATAAGACACACAGATTATTCAATTAGTAAAAAATGGTGTCTGCCTTTCCACTAGCCGACATATTCCTGTAACATTAGAAGCAGGTGGCCTCCTTACTCAAAGCACAAACATGCAGAAGTTGCCTAATGCATTTGCCCTGCCAAAAAAATATGTATTTTCACATCTGTGAGTGTATTATCTGATGTTTAACCCTTGCAACTACAGAGTTTCTAAAGCAACAGGAGAAGGTGCCTGTGTCTTCAGAGGGCAGCCAACGAAGATAAAGTGCCCAGGACCTATGGACGTTACTACAAATAATTTCAGCCACGATTTTCAAAAGGGACTGCTAAAGATGGTCTCAGAGTAACTGAGGGGTTTTTTAACAAAGCAAGACTCTCACTCTGAGTGAATACTTTTCTAAAACTCAGAAAACTTCTATTTTTACATGTACTTTTAAAAAAAATTTGGCCTTTGTGAACAAGATACAACTACTTGTTATCAGATATCTGTCTCTGTAATGCTCTCTCAGAGATGTGTATTTCCCCAGGACCAAACCCAACTGAGCTACAGAATATACAAGACAAAACTCAAATTTTGCCAGTATTATAATGATTGATTTGCTGCAGAAAGTGAAAAAGTTAAAGCATAAGAGAAAGGATGAAAACTTAGATATCAAGGGAAATTTCCTTGTCTTACATCACAGTTAGAAACTGACCTGCATGAAAACCCTTAGGCTTATCAAACTTGTCCTTGGAGGCATCTTTTATCTAGGTTTGGATCCAAACTTCTTGGCTTAGAGCTACTTTCTGATGAAAGTGTGGAAAGTCCTTTGTGACACCTTTCTCACACAGCAGACTGAGGATTTTCCAAGTGCACTGGTCTGTCATCCCTGACAGTACAGACTCCACTCATTTTGAGCACAGACCAAAAACTAACCTCTGTTTTCATGCCCTGCAATTCATAAATAAGTTGCATTTAGGCAAAGCCTGTGAAAGAACCAAAATATCAGACTGTAAAGTCAATACATAAAGATGTTACTATCTAGAGTTGTTGAAGCACTCTGCAAAGATTGTGAATAACATTAATATCTCCATGGTTCATTGAAAAAAATATATAATAAAAGTAACACTGTTAATCCCTTTTTAACCCTTGCTTAATCTTACCAACTTCAAGACCCACCTGAAATTTTACCTAACAGTCAGTAATCTTATCCCAGAATGCACATTTGTTTCTGGAATGTTTGAAGCCATTTGGATAAGACATTTGGATGATATTATTCTCCAAAAATGGGGATGTTCTCACTCTTTGGACTTTTTCCTAACCCCTTTTTTTTGTTTTTTAGAATACAAAAATGATTTACCCTAGAAATGTCAAACTTGATTCAATGCTTGCTTGGCAAAGAGACTTGCCTTTGGAGCCTGTTAGAGGGCTTAGGTGGGTAATTGTAGTTATTGTTAGTTTTTTCCACACTCATGGCATCCAGGACATGACCAGCTCATGTTAATAAATACCTGTTGGGTACATGTGGGGTTTATGAACACTTGATTCAGAGCCCACAGAAGTCAGTGAAAAGACTTATCTGACTATGAAAGGGCTTGGCATCAGGCTGTAAATGTAAATGACAATACAGAAGAGAACCTGTCATGGGAAAACTAGAATGGGAGAACCTCATCTCCTGAATCCCTTAGAGTCTTCATGGGCAGAAGAAGCATAGAGAGAAAGGCAAAACACATGTCTGCAGGTATCCTGTACTATAGGGGCCAAAGGACAGTAAAGGGAAATGGATTCTTGGGAATGGGATAATCCTAGAGTCACAGTGGGGTTATCCTAAAGTCACAGTAGGGTTAAAAAGGTGTTAGAATGATAACAGCTAATCCTGATTAAACATACCTGGCCTTCTGCACCAATAGGGGAGGGGAAAAAAAAGAAAGAGAAAAAGAAAGATGTGCATAATCTATATAAAAAGTGTTATCCTTGTCTTACTAACATATATAGGTGTTCAATTACTTTTGAGAAATATATATGCATTTCCCAGGCTGGACCTATCTTGCGTGAGTGTGCATGTTGATGTGTGGACTGTCAGATAATTGCAACACCCAGCTGTGGAAGGAAATGAGCCGCAGCAGCAGGTCACCCTCCAATCCAGCTGCATGCCTAGCCCAGCCTTATCCTGCAATAGAATGCTGAAGCCCTTGGGAGCCCTTGTCATCACCTGCCTGAGAACTATTCCCAGGGCCTCCTTCCTTCAGCTCTCTGAGGCATTCCTATGCATCTCATGGGTCCTGGCAGTATGAAGATTTTGGTAGGTAGCTGTGAGGGTCAGGAAGATTGCATGCCCAGCACTGAAAGTGCACATTTGCTCTGCTTTCAGGAACTAGGCTAATGTCTGCAGAATCAGGCTGTAAAAAGTCTCCAAAGCAAAATAAAGATCCTTCACATTCCCTCTGTCTTTGTGAAAGCAGGAACAGTTTTGCACAGAGCCTCTGTTGAAAGTCTATCTCTTTGTATACCTGCCAGAAAGTACATATCTCTACTTGCTGATTACTGTGTAAAAATAGCCTGCAATATCTCTAAGTAAGTTTGATTTCTTTATTTACTCATTTATTCTCTCTCCATTTTTTAAATACCTTTCTTTTAAGGAGACAAAACTTAACAATTTGCTGAGGAAGTTTTTGTTTTGCTGTGGATATATCAAGTCCAGCAGTAGCTGGTTGGTAGTTCGCCACTCAGAGTTGAAAGTTCAGCAGCCACCTGTGTCACATCTCTCCCTTTTTTGGATCAAAAGCGTGTTATAGGAAAGGTGTGTTTGCTTTTACTTTTTTTGGTTGGACTAAAAATGGAAGAGAGCGTTGTCTGTGAGAAACTTATTTCCTAGTGTAGTGAAGTAACCAGCTGGCAGCCAGATGGCATCAGGCCATCCAGAGGTTAAAGGCCATTGGACAACTGTGTGGGATTTGTTTCTCACTCGATGTGTTTGGTTTTAAAATCATTTATTTCTGGAGTAAGTCATAGATATGGAAAGGGTTTTACCTAGGGGATGGTTGTTTCCCCATCCAGTTGAAACCGCAAACAGACAGAAATCTGGTCACTGGCCAGAGTGAAAGGCCAAAGGCAAATTGTCCCATATTTATCCTTTACTAGGTCAAAACTCAAAAGTTTTACACTGATGGCAGTTCATAAATATTTCACTGCTCCAATCAACAAATGAGATAGAAGAACATTACATGTCAAGAAACTTGTTGACTCTTGCAGAGCAGATAGCCAGCTGGCAGGAGCACCGTTATTGCCCTTGTTTCAGAGCTGAAAGGCCAGAGACAAATAGTGCCAGATTTGTTCCTGGTTTAGCTAAAATAACACAGGAATCATATTTATGTTTTGATCTTGCTGTGGTGTTGTCTGTGATCCTCAGTGGCCATGTGATCCTGACCTATTAGTAAGAGGAGAAACTGAACTCTCCAGAGAGGAATTCTGCCTGAAGGTTTACAATTCCTATTTCATTCAAGCTTCCCATTCATCTCATATTTTATCCTCTCTTGTGTTTGCAAGTGCTTTGGGAGCCACCAAGAGATACTTTTAACATAGTGAATGGGATCTGATCCCATACTTTACAGCTCCGGAGAACTGTGGGTCAGGTTCTTTGTAAGTATTGATGGGAAAAAAAGCCGTTGAGATCAGTGAAAACAAACTCTTATGTATTCTGTAGGCAAGGACTGCATCCTGACCAGCAAAGTTTCCATCCTTATACAGGAGCAGTGGACCAGCCTGCATATTCTGAAATAATCAACCAATGCCTGTGGCATCTCCCTGTACATATCTGGAAGGGTTAACACTTAAAACTTCTGCCCCTTGTTTGGGATGGGACATCAATGGCCAAGAACGAGTCAGCTATATGCTTTCCATAGAACATGCCAATAGACAAACTTCTGGCTCCTGGTCCTCAGGATGGCTCACTGCCCAGCATCCCTACTGATCCAGAAACACAATGTTTTCACAATACCTGCAGCAGCAGAGTTAAATTTAGATTCTGATCAAACTGGCAGCCTGCCCACGTTAAAGTAAAGGGTTACAAGCATGCCAGCTGGTCCCCTCTCACCATCTCTGGCTTCTGGAAGGTAGATCGCCTTCCAGAAAGCACAAATCCTCTGAGGTGGAGGGTTGAGTAAGGCTGCGGGTTTTGAGTTACCCATGCAAAGAAGCATGGCAAAACATATTTCCTTGGCCTCGCACATGCTTTACAATCCAGTTCCAGGGCAACTCAGACAGTGACAGAACTAACTTCCAAAGGCTCTGTGGTGGTCCAATTTGGTGTAACTTAAGAAGTCACCCTCTGCAGTTCTCTTGCCCCAGTTCTCTACCCAGAGGTTTCCTCCCCAGCAGCAGTGGTGGCAACAGAACAGTTAGACTGTTTGGTTCCCCAGCAACTGCAGTTGACTGTGTGGTATATCAATTTAAGTTACAGTTGAGTTCAGTTTGTGTTAATGAACATGATGATCTGTAAACTCTAGTAGCGGAGGAGATGGCTGCTCTGCTGCTTCTGGGGAAGGAACAGCCACTGGCAGTGTTGGAGGTGGGCAGGTGGGACAGTACTGTCATCATGGTCCCTCTTGATTCTATTTACTGAGAGTAGATGCAGAGGAAACAAAAGGAAAAGTCATGTTGGAGTGCAGATTCCTGCTCTTGTTCTTTGCTGTCCAGAAAGGCTGTATGAAAGCATATCTGGGAATAAACTTCTTCATTCACGAGGGTGAAGTAAAGGAGAAAGAAAGAGCACATTGAGGAGAAAACTAATTCCCTTCTGCCACCTCTTGTTCTCTTGTCTGGTATCAGCACAAAGTATATGATAACTGTTCAGTTTATTTTACCTTAAACTGTTCCTTCTTTTTTTTTTTCTCCGCATCAGGAGCTTTGAAATGGACAAAAAATAATGTTTCCTTTCAATTCTGACCCCCAAAATACCTATTTGATTCAGTTTTCTAAGTGTCTTGAGCTGAAAGTAAAGTAATATCACCAATAATTAATACCTTAATGACCTGAAAAACATGACCTGATTAAATTCCAGAGTTAGGAAAGCAGGCATTTATTGAAGAAGACTGTTAATGAGTCTTCTCCATCTGCAATACTGGATCAGTTTCAAAATTCAGACTTTCAATAAATACAAGGTTCACAATACTGCTGCATTAATGCAAACTGCAGCCCTAAGTTTCCTCTCATGGGACAACTGGAGTCAGTTCCTTGTCCAAGAAAGAGGACAAGATCAACCACTGAGTACCACAAAAGTGAGACTCAAGCTCTTAAGTATCTCAGTTCCTACGGATATGTAGGACAAGTAAATTGATTGATTTAGAGACTGATCTCCTCTCTTCTGAAAATTGTGTATGATTTTTAGTTTCTCTGTACTCCTTATTACATTTTTCATCAGAGGAAGTTATTAAGAGTTGCTTCCTGTGAAAGGTACCATGCATAACTGTGATAAACCAACAAATATAAGGACTTCTTGAGAACAGGAAGCAGTACTACTGCAGGCTAAAGTGTTTGGTAGAGATTCAAGTGTTACCACAGGGTTTATATTTATGAGTTGCCACAAATTATTCCGAATAAAGCACTAGACACAATCCCCTCCCTACTGCCTGAAACTCCACCAGCTTCGGGACTTCACTGAGAGATAGACTTGGACTGCAATTCAGGAATAATTGTTGTGGCTTGGATCTATATCTGTGTGTACCCAGGAGGAGGAGTGAACTTTGCATTTCTGTAAGCAAACAGTGCATGCATTTCACTTGCTTGTGTCTTCCTCACATTCTCTTCTATCTCTGTCACCTTCCTTTCTCTATCCCCTGGCATAAATGCACAGCACACTTTCATGTCACTTAGAATGCTAAAAGCTGATACTGATTTTTTGTCAAACATATGCTAACTCTTTCTTATAAATAGGAACAAGAACTGTTGTTTTCTAGACTAAAAACCACAGTTGCAGGCAGACTACCTGAACTATGGTTACTAATCAGTTAAAAAGAGATATTTGCTCCTTCTGCATTCACTTAAGTTGTCTCTCTATTAGCTAATGTTTATTGATGGAATCTCATCAGCTTTTTCATGACCATTTTGAGAGGTGCACTTGCCAAAAGTGTTAAACTACAGTCTTGCTCTCCAAAGCGATGTACAGCTGAGCTAAAAATGTCATGTGCTGGCTTTAAAACAAAGTAAAAATGAAAATTGAGTTTTGCTGCTGCATTCATTTCAGATCTCAGGATAACTTCCATAAAGGGTATGTGCCAGATTCTTAGCACATTGCAAACTGCATAAGTCCACTAATTCCCATGAAGCTACATTGATCTATAGCAGCTGAGAATCCGGCCTAAAAAGCCTGAGGCTATATACCTATCTTATGTTATGTTAAAGTCCCTTGACCTCTTACTTGATTGCTGTGCTCCAGCGTGTGATGCTAGTGTAGGTAAATTATACCTCTGCTGGCCACTAAGCTTGCTGTTCTAGCAGCATTAATAACCTCAAGGCTTCTAATTTTCTTACCAATGCTTACTAGACCCCCTGTGCAAGCCTCTGGGGTTGCTCTGACAATAATCCCAATATATTTTGTTTTGAATGAAAATAAACTTTATTGCAAATTGTGCTGGAGGCAGACCCACGAGCCTATGCTCTAGAATGCCTAGTAGGCAGCTGTGTAATCATTAGCAATACTATGGGGAACAGCACTAGGATCAGTTAGAGGGTTCTTCATCCAGCTGGGACTATAATTTACAAAGCCACCATGACTACAATAACAAGGTAGCAGAGGGAAAACACTCTGGAAGGGATGGTGGTGAAATTCAGCCATCACGAGATGTGGTCTTTGGGGCAAAACCTTTAGTTGGCAGAAGGTTCACTGGCTGTTCTAGTAACTTCAGACTTTCACCTTTCATTAAATCTAACTCTGCAAACAAAATGACCTTGCAAAGATATCCACATAGAAAGGGCTAGCAAGTAATATTGCACCTCTCCATGTAGAACCAGAGAGATTTCTACTGTACTGGGCCCCTTGGTCTTCAGGTTCCTCTTGTCCTTCTGCCTCACAATCATGATCACTCCACCACACTGGACCTGCAGCTCTCCTTCTTGCACAACTAAAGATGCAGTAGAACAGCAACATGTCAACCTTTATACTTGGCATCCAGGTAACTCCACCTTTACCTTTGTTGTGGGCTGATTTTACAACCCAAACCATGAGGCTGAAGAGATGCAAATTTTAGCTTTAAATGTCATGTATCACATGGAATCATAGACTGTTCCCTGGTTGGAAGGACATAAACCTCAGGGCAGGGCTTTCCCTTTCTGTAAACAAGCTCTGTATCTGCCGAGTTCAGTTACTCAAACTCACCCCTCACTTGGGGAGCTGATTAGCTGAAATAAAAAATTTCACTTTTGAAAACTGTGAAACCTTCAACTCTCTGTCTTCTTGAAAGTCACCTGAATGTCTTAATAGGCTACAGTATTTCAAGGGCAAAGACTGGGGTTTGAATGAAGGACTGCTGTTTTTCACAGAATGTTAAAGCAGCATAATTTGCTATTCATGCTGTTGGTCTTTTTTTTTAATGACAAAAAAAATCCCAAGCCAACTCCTTAAAGCTTTTCCTAACTGTTTGTGTTCCTCTCTGAACTCTCTTGTGACCCCTAAAGTGGTCATGATCCATAGTGCGAGGAGCATTGCTAATATCTAGGTAAGCAAAGGCAGGAGTAGGAACACAGGCAGCTGTAGTCCAGGTTTTAAGACTTTTAGAAAATGCCTTGAAAAGCTACCCAGCTTTACCAGCTGAGTAGACTTACTCAGATGATTAAAATTAGCTGTTTCTACTTGGTTTCAAGGACTGACAGTACATGGAGATGAATAGCATTGGTGAGGATATGGAGAACAATCTTCAGAGCATTGCTACCTCTGCCAGCAGAAGGTGACATGTTATGCCTCAATGGTCAGGTTACTGAGAAAACAAGTCTGGTCAAGAACACTAGTGTCTTGCCAGCTCCTTCCTTCAGCTCCAAAAGCCCAGTGTAGCACTTCAGCAAAAGGTTATAAAAATGTCTGGAGAGGCTTCTGGTTTGCAGGAGGTAAAGGGTGTCTGCTCTGATGGTAAAAATGTCAGAATACAACTGTAATTGTTACTCAATATCAGAGAACTTCAAGGAAAATAACATGCTCCCAGTTTTTCTCTAGTGCCAGAAATGTGTCCCTTCAGAGTGGGAAAGGACCCTAGGAAGAAATCCATAACTAAACAGGACATGGTTTATAGAAGAACATTAGGCAAATTCCAAAAAATCTAATTCCAAGAAAATCAACACAAACTAACCTAAAATTCTTACCTCCCCCGCCGCTAAACAATTCTAGGTCAATCTCAAGCTATTGGCTCTATGAGAATTGGCTAATAAGAATGTACAGCTTGCTGGTGATGGGGAAGGTTGGAATTAATTATCTCTCCTGCTTTAAAATTAATGAACTCTAGGTCAGACTTTTTATACTTAACATTTTCTTTTTTTTTTAAATGGAAATAGAAGTGTGGATCATCAACAGACTGTGGTAAAGGGTAGTGATAAACATTGTCTGTTACAATGTTTTGTTGCAAATATCAATATATTTAAATGGCAACACGTAACTTAACATCAGCTACTAACTTTCATGAGCACTCACAAGTACCACCAGGGTTGCAATGAAGATGGTCCAAAATTCTTCAGGTGTAGAACCCGATAGTTTTCAAATTAGTTACAAGGTCTTAAGCAAATTCTTTAGTAACAAGAAAACAGTTGTCATATATATCTTCTCATCATGCTTTATTTTTTTTTCCAAAATGCATGATACTCATAGAAAAGGCATGCAAGCCTACAAGCAGAATTCATGATTAAATACTCTCACCAGCCTCAAGGGGTTCTATGGGGAAAGAAGATGTCTGAGTTTATCAAAGATTTCCAGGCAATGTCATAACAAAAACTTTGAACATATGAGAAGATCTGACTTAGTTGAGAAGTTTCAAGTAAATCTTGGTCATATCATTCTGATTACTTCAGCTCTAATCCTGTTTGCGATAAGGAATTAAAAACTGATGCTAAGCTCATTATCATGTTAAAAACAGCACTCTCTAGTCAAGAAGTTTGGAGAAATGTGTTGCCAGCTAATGGAAAAGCAGCTTACAGGGTTTGGATTATGAAATCAATGTGTACTTGGCCCTACAGAGTTTCTTCATTTCTAACACAAGTTTTTCATTAGCCCAGATTTTTTCCTAGCTGAGTCTTATTTGATTTTTATGGCCTGGGGTCTACTCACACATAAAATGGGAAATGGTAGAGTCTTGCTTTTGTCTGCTGAAATGTGAGATAAATTGTTGTATGGTGAATTTGTATTTAGCATTGCTTGGATTTTGAAGTTATTTTGCTGCAGTTTATACTTTGACATGTAGTGAATAAACTTTGCAGACAAGGTGGTTACATCCAGTTGACAAGTATCTGAAATTGGCCAGTTTATGCATCCATGTATGTAACAGAATTTATAAAGTAACACAAACTAATCTCTGTGTAGCTTCACGAACTGCAGCCTGATGAAACACAAGAGGGCAACTCTTCAATTCCCCCGTATGCCCAGGAACAAGCCACTCATCTGTCCTGTTGGATTACTGTTATGTGGGTAATCATGGTTAGCTATGGCCACTGCTGGTTGCTACAATACTCTGTTAAGATCTGTCTTGACTGATGTCTGTGTTTTATCTTTTCTTGAAAATGAAAGGACACAATGACGAGCAGAGGAGCATCTCTGCGGGTGACTGAATGATACCAGGGTGATTAGCCCTGGAACTTTAAGGTTTATGAGACTAACTTTTCAGGGCAGATCCAATTTGAGTTGTTGAAGCTTTTAGGCAGAACAAACACCATGCAAAATCACATTTGAAATAGTAATCCCACATTTATATATTCATGTCTTTAAATTTTAGTGATTATGTGTAACTTGACACTACATGTTTTCTCTCTATCCATTGCTCATTTATCACCCTCTAAGCTTGATTGCATACTTCACTTTCAAAATATTTGAATCTTACAATTTTCCAAGATCCCTCCAGTGTGAAAACAATTGTGACTGGAGACTTTTTATCTACCTTACATGGACGCCTGTGGGATCTCCAGAAACCTCAATGTTTAAGAGGAAAGCCTTCCGTTTGTCGACTCTTAGCTACAACCACTTAGCTTCTTGGCTCAGCCAAATCCCTGCCTGTAAAAGTCCTTTTTCTAATTACCCAGTCAGTGTGAATTCAGGCAGCTCAGTTTAAACTGTAGTGAGAAAGAGCAAAAAAGGTCTGTTTGTACCAGTCTCAGGTGCAAAAGGTGACCTTTTCTGTGGTCTGGCACTTGCCTGTACAAGTGTTCATCTTTCATTTCATTTCATTGTCTCTGGTCTAATCTTCCAAATTGATGGCAAACATTAATCACTGGACAACCACAACATTTCATCTGAGGCAGATGCTCATTAATGAGCAGACTGTTGCAAACCACACAGAAAAGAGAAAGGAAAGGAGACCCACCCCAGCAGTGGCCGGGCTCTGCTAGGGAACAGCAGCTAACCAGGATTTGACTCTGTAAGCCCTTGTGCTCTATTCTGCTTTGCACCTCTCATGGCCTGGAGAAGAAGAGGCTGAGGGGAGACCTTATTGCTCTCTACAACTACCTGAAAGGAGGTTGTAGAGAGGAGGGACTTGGTCTCTTCTCCCTAGTGAGAGGGGACAGGACAAGAGGCAATGACCTCAAACTCCTCCAGGGGAGGTTCTGGCTTGACATAAGAAAAAAAAATCTTCACTGAAAGGGTCATTAGGCAATGGAACAGTCTGCCCAGGGAGGTGGTTGACTCGGCTTCCCTGGAGGTGTTTAGATTGTGGGTGGATGAGGTACTGAGGGGCATGGTTTAGAGATTGGTGGGAATGGTTGGACTCAATGATCTGCTGGGTCTCTTCCAACCTGGTGATTCTATGATTCTGTGATTCTATGGCCTCATCTAAACTGTTTGATTTAACACTGTGTCCAGCACTCACTCTGATAGAGAATTATCTGAGCACAAGGAAGTAAAAAGTGATAGCTTTTTCCCAGCTGAGATTAGTTACCTGGAACGGGGTTCATCTGAACCTATGCAGAAGTCTACATCTCAACTATTCCCTCCCTATAGAAAATTAATAGGGTTTTTTAAAGTTATCTGCATCTCAGTGTCATATAGACACCTAAAATTGATTTGACTTACAACACCCCACACCACAGATATCTGAAGTGGAGGAATATTAATCCTCTCCTTGCTAATATAGATATTCTTTTTATATTTTGTTGCACCAATAACTTTAGCTAATTGACATTGTATTATGATGCACAGAATAGCAATAACTAGGTTTGAATCACAGGTGTAATACAGGACTTCTATGGAGACATCCTATGACTCTGAAGACATTGAGTGCTTTCCCATGAGATGAGTGAAGCAAAGAGGGAACTGTGGTAAGGCACAAGAGGGATGTCTGAATCTTTCCTGTGAAGTGAGCTATTTATCATACTAAGAAGAATAATAATTAGAGCACTACCTGTAACGTATAGCTCTGCAATTCTACTTGTCTAGACCAAGGCATCATTCTAGTAGGTTTGGAGGTCTTTGTTGTTGCCAGAGTAGAAGCACCAGATAATTAATTCCACAGTGAAGACATAACCTTAATAAGTGAGATTTTTGTTGCTCTAACCACATGCCACTTTCCACTCTATACTTTTTATTATCATCTGTCTTGAATCATTTCCTTGTGGGGAACTTCAGCTACCAGTGTTAATTGTATTACACATAAGAACTGCCACTGACACCAACACAAAGAGAAACAAAATGGGGTGGGTTTTTTGTTAAAATATAAAAATTGCCAGCTATATTTGAACAGGACTATATTTAAAAATTATCATACTCACTCTATAACAAAAATGACCTGGTGCACACATTTACTTTTAACAGAAAGCTAAAGCTAACACTTTTGGAACTTCAAACATTAGCTATAATAAGGAGACAAGGAAGGAAAGCAGGGTAAAGTTAACCCTACTACCAGGATTAACAATAAAACACAGTTGTCGTGTGCTGTTTACTTATTTTAAGATCTGGAAGGGTTTGGGAGAGTTAAAAAAAAAAGAGACCCATTTAATGTCTGATTTCCTTTCTGCCTCATTTACACTCATATACCTAGTTTACTCAGTTCCTTTTATTTCTGAGAAGTTTGCTTTTTTGAGATCATGCAAAAACTACAGAAGACATTCTGCATCCTAATTCCCTTATTCTCCTTCATCACATGACAAAGAACAATGTCTAGCGTGAGTTAATCCATTATCACAGGTTATTTCTCCACATAGCATGCCTCTTGCCAAAGCAGCCTATTCTGAACACAAGACAAGCCTAAAGAAGGAAACAAATGTGTCCTAGCAAGCAGTGAGGTGACTTCCTGATAGCAAAATTGGAAACAAAAAAATGAAATATGAAAATAGAAAGCTAAAATATATCTGACTCCAAAGTTCCCTTTTAGCTCTTCCAGTGTCTTGGCTATGATGAGTGCAAAAGTCTGGCAATGTAATGTCTCTCCCTCTCTCTTTCCTTATTTCCCCTCCTCCTTTCATCAAACTTGGCCTCACCTTGGAAAGCTTGCTTAGTTTACACTTTCTTTTTCACTGTAGCTCAAGATACAGTTTGCTCCTTCCCTCTCCCTTAGCCTGGTGCATGCTGGTACTCACTGTAAATATATGAAGTGGGGTCTTCCGTTCCCATTGGGATCTTTTTCAAGAGGTGGCCCTAGGACACTAGTTTCTTTCTGAATTCATAGCTTCTTTCTGTGATAACATTTTGGGGTTTACAAATATTTTATAAGTTATTTGCTAAATTGAAATTTTCCATTGTACATAGTCTCCATCACTAGAACTCTCTATTATTCTTTCTGATCTTCATGTCTTCAAGGAAATATCCTAGCTAAGTCATCCCCCTTCAGTCATAAAAGATGGAATGAGATGAATAAACAAAGGAGGAGACAGGAAAACAGGGTAAAGATGGTGGTGCATTTTCCTTAGAGTTTCCCCCACCAAGTTAAATGTTCTCTTTCACATCAGTGTCCCATCAATTTTAAGTGGCTAACGTTCTGGGAAGCTGACCATCTGAATTGTCTCATTTACCCCAGTGTGCTTCTTTATGTGAGTAGCAGTTCACTAGCCTAATGGGGTCAGATGATACTCTTCTTGCCATGGGACCTCTTACTACTACAGGTCAAGGTTGTGTTTCCTTGAGCTGCAAGAGCTTTCCCTTTTGTGTCATTTCATAAGCAATGCTGCTCATTACAGTGAGAGAATGCAGCACACAACTTGTCATTCATTCTCTCCCCTGTCACTGTTTTACTGGGCAAACCTTAAAACAGCTCTTGACCTTTTTATTCCTCAGTTCAACCTTAGAGTCATTTAAGTTGATGTAACTGGTTATTTAAGCTTCAAAACTTACATAAGAGTGATACACACCAGAAAACACAGCTAATTCCTTGAAACTACTACTAATCATTAGCGATAGGTATGTTTTATTGCATAGCTTCTTGTCACAAGTGCTCTGCAATTCCCTTGCAAATGTGACCTCTTGAGAAGAAATCTCCTGGAGCACTGCATGTTGTTTGCTCACTATGCAAATTTTTTTTTTAATCTGACATGTAATTTGTTACTATTTTGATAATAACATCTATAACACCTCAAGCTTCTGACCTGCATTCAACAAAGAAAATCAGAAGCAAATATACATTGTATGACATGAAGGCTCATCAGGAAAAACCTTCTAGCTTTTTACATTTGTTTTACATGGAGTTCTGAGAAGAATAATGAAGAACCAGAGGCTGCCCAAAGGTTTAAAGGAAAAAACAATTTATTAGTCCAGAAATGAAGACCTGTTTTCATTAGTGACAATTCAGTTCACCCTCACCAGCAATTACTGATTAGATGATGAAGGATGTGATCCATTGGAAGAAATGGAAATACATTAATAAACTATAAACATAAACTGACTTGAAATTACACACAAAATCTCTGCGTGTATGTAAATTATGTTATCCTTATGATTCTATTTCTGTTGAGCAGGAAATTAGTCTCTCTTTAACAGTCTTTACCTGTGTTTGTACTATTTCTTATGCCCGTGATATCACAAAACCAAGAACTTCTTTCCAAGTGTCATACTTCTCTAGAATGACCTAAGCTTACTGGTAGGATGGGAAAGTACTGATACACAGCTTTGCTTAGAGGTGCAGAATTTTCCAGACTGCTAAAGTAACACATAACAGCAGTAGCTGCCAGGTCTGTCTAGGTTGAGACATTTAGTAAAGTTGCAGACAGATCCTTCAGCTAAGTGTTTGAGTGCAGAAACTTCTTGGCTCTCCAAACTCTGCCAGATCCCAGCTATTTTGGAGGTCTGTACTCCTGCCTGAGGATGTGGGAGCAGGTTCAGGAGGCAAAAAGCCTCTGGGAAGTAAAAGTTTGATGAGGTGAATCATGCCTTGGGCACATCTACTTAAGTAGATTTGGAGTTGGGCTGGGATGAGCTCAATTGGTGATACATAGTAAGCATTTGAAGAAATTGGTGTAGGGGTACAGTTAGGTCCTCAGTGTGTTAGAACTCTTCTGTTTCAACTGATTATGTCAAAGAAGGAACTGAGAGAAAAATAAAGAAACATGTAGACTACCCACGTAGGCTAGAGCTGAAAGCTGTTGCTCACTCTTACGTTGCTTCTTGTCACTGATGGTGGTTTCCCTGAGGCACGAGATTCATCTCACCTAGTTATAACATCAGAATTATGTGAAAAGCCATCATTTCATTTAATAAGGGTCTAGGTCACTGTTTTCTTCTTTTTGTGTGGATTCACAGCTACAAGTTTTTCTTGTGCTGCAGATCCAAATAAGCTGAAAATGTCAAAATTAAATACAGTCAATTCTGCCAATTTTTAGCTGGTTTCTTGTCAAAATCATGTGAGAATGCAAAGTATAAATCAGCCAAGGTTCACTTAAAACTGTGCTTAAGGTTCATTCAGAAAGTCTAATATTTCTATTAAACATGACATCATGTGGTTCTTACATCTATTGGAGTGATGTAGAATATGTTCCTCATGGATCTGTAAAAATCATTTTAGCACATTGTTCATATTTTTTTCTGAAAATCGGTCTCATTTGTGTTGTCCTGAATGAACCCTAAATGCCAATGAACACGATGGTAATTTTACTAAATCCTAAGAATCAGCTTCATAGTTGGACCCATCAGGCCTGCTGAACAGAGGAGAATCTGTTTTGTGCTTCCTAGATCCCCCTAGAAGCTCAAGAACTCCATCACTCTCAGACTGGAATATTCAAGGAAAGTGAACATATCAACAAAAAAACCCATGTGTCCTTTTTCTTGCCTCCTTATGTGTGTAGTCCCTGTAGCTGCTTCAGAGAGGAGTATCCAGGGGTTATATATATTTATATTTTTTATAATTATCTGTTACAATGAAAGAAATTTTTTATTGCATGTAATATGTGTATATATCAAATAGTAATTTCCAGCTTATACACAGAAATCTATTGTTGAGTATTTAGGCAGCCACAAGCATATCTTCTGATAAGTATCTAATACACTGCTCCAAAACACTGTGAAGCAGAAGGGAAGTACTGCTTGATAAGCTCATCAGTTATGTTTTCTTGAGTCAATAGTGAAGGATAAGTAGAGTTGCAGAGTGCAGCTCTTTTTTCTCTAAAAAATGGGGAACTAATTGTCCCATCCATGTGTGTGCGTGTCTGTGTGCAATTCCCTTCCCACTGACTTCACAGGGAGTCATAATGACTAGCTTACACTACTTAATTAATTTGAGATGAACGGTATTACAGAGACACTACGGATCTAAGCATCACCATTTACAGTGTTCCCTATCAGGAGAATTTATATTTGTACCCAAAACTGCTTTTATCTAGTTTCAGATCTCCAAGGATAATGTTAAAAGACTGTTTTAAGACTTGTATTTCTTACGTCAAACCCATTCATATCTGTTCAGAAATCCACACTGGAAAAAAATAATGGAGAGAAAATACTTATGGTTTTGATTAGTTAGTGATGGGGGTGAAATAGTTATTTTTTCTACTGTTATGTGTAATTTTTCTGTAATAAAAAGTAGCTCAAATACAGAAACACTGGAGTCACTGAGAATATTTAATATGATGACTGATTATTTAAAATATGCTGTGAAACACTTTGAGTCTAGAAATACTTATGCCCTGAAGACTCTCATGAAGAATGGCTGCATTCCCCAACAAGAACAGTGTTTGGAAAGCTTAGCTCACTCCAGCCTACTCACAATGATGATAAATTACATGTATCATCCACTGCATGCAATTTTTATGCAGGTGTTTTTGTTTTGTTTCAGGGTTTGGTTTTTTTAAAACCAAAAAAAACCCCAAAAATCTCCTGCCTGCTTCCCCAACCACTAAAAACATTAAGGTTCATTACTTCAGAATTTCAGTGCCTAAAGCAGAAGTAGTATAACAGCTACATTAACTCTGCAACAGGAATGAAAATCCTGCAGATTTTCTGACCTGTTCTGCCCCTTAGTACCCTGCTCTGGAATGAAACAGAATTACTTTGACTTCAATGTTCATAGTGTTAATCCAGTTAGGTCCATACTGCCCTTTGCCTCTTCCACTAAGTGGAAGAATGGAAGTGAATTAGGGTCACCAGGTACTCTTTGTAGTCTTCCAGACTCTCCCATTTACCAGGAACTAAAACAAAGAACAACTTCTTGCTGATCCCTTTTTCACTGAAAGCTAGTTATGTTATCATTAGTAAGGTGAAAGATCTTTGAAATACTGTCCTTGACAGCAGCAGCTTTGATGGTTACAGATATGAATGAAAGACCTCTTCCTCCTCCTCCAAAGAACAATTTATTTATTCAAAGGGAAACAATGATGGAGAAGAATGTGGCTGGGCCATCTATGCCACCCTGTCTTCATCCTAAAGCCAGTGTGAACCTGTATTTGCTCATCTGTTTAGGCATTGTTTTTCATACTCATTGGTGCAGGCTCCTCAGAGAATCATTTACCTGTAGCGACTCATTTATTAGGTTACAACTAAAGTAGTACACGGATCAAGGCCAGGGTATGAACCCAAGCATGGCAGATGATACTTTGACACTTCTATCACGCAGACTGGCTAGCACTAACCTACACTCTAGCTGAGCATGTTCAGGAGTTAACATGAACTGAGTATTTATCTCAGTATGATGATTTGGAGGCAAAGGAATAAAGAGAGTTTAACTGTACCAGCATAATACATGCACTAGAGATGGCAATGGTCTCTGGCCACTTTATTTACTACCATAGATATAGTCAAAGTGGTTTATATGAAATATCTATTTCTTATAACAGCACAAGAATCCAGAAGGGTACAAACATATAATTTTTTTATAAAAGCACATAACCAAGTACACTTCTCAGGAACTGAAATATTTCATTACAAGTTTATCATCATGAACTGATCAGGCTTCCTCAGAAATATGTCGAAATTATCAAATCACTCTTTATTTCCTTGCCAGGCAAGAACAAGTCTTTGGGGAGTATGGGATGCAATATTTCTGGCCATAAGTGTTGCAAAACTGAAGATGCTGCAAGTGATTGCCTAGAACATTGTTCTATGCTATGAATTATTTTTGAAACTGGGAACATAACTCCCATTTTTAAAAAAGGAAAAAGGAAGACCTGGGTTGGTCATTCTCACCTCTGTGCCCAGAAAGAGCATGGAGCGGATCCTCCTGGAAACTCTGATGAGGAACATGGAAAAGAAGGTGGTCATTTTTGACAACCAGCATGGCTTCACTAGGAGTCAAATAATTGCTGATTAATTTGGTGGTCTACTGTAATGGAACTACAATACTGACAGATAGAGGAAGCTGCTAGGTGTGATTGACATGTTGGAGGTAAAGGATGCCATCCAGAGGGACCTTGACAGGCTTAAGAGTTGGGCTTGTGTGAACCTCATGAAGTTCAAGAAGGTTAAGTGCAAGGTTCTGCAGGTAGGTTGGAGCAATCACAAGCACAAATGCAGGCTGGGCAGAGAATAGATTTAGAGTAGTCCTGAAGAGGGGCACTTGGGAGTGCTGGTGGATGAGAAGCAAAACATGAGCTGGCAATGTGCACTCACAGCCCACAAGTCCAGCTCTATCCTCAACTGCATCCAAAGAAGTTTAGCCAACATTTTGGGGGAGGTGATTCTTCCCCTCTACTCTGCTCTCATTAGACCTTGCCTGAAGTATCGTGTTCAGTTCTGGAGTCCTCAGAGCAGGAAGGACAGGGATCTGTTAGAGTGAGTCAGATGAGACCACAAAAATGATAAGAGGGCTGGAGCACCTCCCCTATGAGGACAGACTGAGAGAGTTGTGGTTGTTCAGGCTAGAGAATAGAAGGCTCAATAGGAGACCTTAGAGCAGCCTTACACTGCTTAGAGGAGGCTTACAGGAAAATTGGGGAGGAGCTCTTTCCCAGAGAGTGTAGTGATAGGATGAGGGGAGAATGGTGTTAAGCTGAAGGAGGGCAGATTTATATTAGATATTGGGAAGAATTTTTTTACTCTGAGGGTGGTGAGGCAGTGGCACAGGTAGCCCAGATAAGTGTTGGTTATCCCATCCCTGGAATTGTTCAAGGCCATGTTGGATTTGAGCAACCTGTTCTAGTGGAGGATGTCTCTGCCCATGACAGGGGGGTTGGATCCAGGTGATCTTTTAAGCCTCTTCCAATACAAACTATTCAGTGACTCTATGATGCTATGATATATATTGTATTGAAAGATTCAGTAAAATACATTTTTAAGTCTTATGCTAGGAGTTGGCTTAATGTTTTACTTTTAGATGCTGCTTGTATTCATTCTTGCACATTAGCTTCTCCTCAGAAGACTGTAGACAGCACCCTTTGTCTGAACAGTAACAGCATACCTCCGATAACAACCTCATGGCACAAAACTGAATGCTGGCCTTGCTAGAGTTGTGAAATTGTAGAAGCATAAAGACCTAGATAAGTGTTTCCCATTGACTGAAAATCAACTGCCTAAATTCCATCATAAGTCTGGGATGGGAGGACCATGGTCAAAAAGTTGTACTGCTTTTTGCTGTAATTCAAGTGGGGACTGTACTGTCTCTTCACTGCATAGCTCAATCTCTGACAATTTGAGCTCAATAAAAGCAATAACATAATCTTTGAAATTTTTCTTATTTTGTAGAAGGTTCTTTTGTGTGTGTGTGCATACATGTGCATGTGTGTGTATAACTATCTATTTCACCTGGAACTTGGTTAGAGTTAATACATGCAACGTAAGCATGCATAATTTGAAATTAATGAAAATCCACTAAACCGTATCTATTTACTTACAGGGACTGTTTGTTGGAGCAAATTCTCCACTGGTCTTCAATGGTGAATATGCCAGAAAGAACTTGGCCACAGGCATAGAATCATAGAGTCATAGAATCACCAGGTTGGAAGAGACCCACCGGATCATTTAGTCCAATCATTCCTATCAAACACTAAACCATGCCCCTTACCACCTTGACCACTTGTTCTATTAAACACCTCCAGGGAAGGCAAATCAACCACCTCCCTGGGCAGCATATTCCAGTGCC
>WAAB01012366.1:315041-485709 GCA_013389865.1 Piaya cayana
CAGCCAAGTCACTTTGTCATAGAAGGCGATCAGGTTAGTTTGGCAAGACCTGCCTGTCGTGAACTCATGTTGACTGGACCTAATCACCCGGTTCTCTTGCAAGTGCCTCATGATAGCACTCAAGATCACCTGTTCCATGACTTTCCCTGGCACTGAGGTCAAACTGACAGGCCTGTAGTTCCCTGGATCCTCTCTGCGACCCTTCTTGTAGATGGGCACAACATCAGCCAGCCTCCAGTCCAGTGGAACTTCCCCATTCTTCCAGGACTGTTGGAAGATGATGGAAAGGGGCTTGGCCAGCACATCCGTCAGCTCCCTCAATACCCTTGGGTGAATCCAGCTCACTCAATACCCTTGGGTGAATCAGCAAATTAAAAGCACAAAATGAATATGGGCTGATGAAAATGAGAAACGATCAAAAAATGGTAGTGGATATTAAATACTTTGACTCTTTTGTTCAACCAAGAGGACCAGGAGACGGAATGCCAACTATTAAAATAAAAGCATTACTTTTATATTACGTCTAGTACACTTCCATAGTTTTCTGAATGCCATTGCCATCTTTCTGATCTGTCATGATAACTTGTTTGTAGCTCTTCCCCTATTTCTGTTGATCCAAGAACCTCATTAAGTGCCCTCTAACAGAGCGAGTAAAATCTTTCCATGACTTCAGTGAACTCTGGATTGGCTCTCACATTTTCTTAAACTTCCACATCCTTTGAGACCCCAGCTCTCACATTTTAACTTGGACAATATTGTCTTCACAAATGGATATTTTTTTACTGCAAAAATCAGTCTTTTCTTCTTATTGACAAAAGTGATGCCAGCCCTATTATTTATCTCACATTTAGCAAACCCACAGGAGTTAAGAAAACCTGGAACCCTCCAGGAGATTGACTGCCTTGATGAGTGTAGCATAAGTCACCCAGGCTGACGCCATTCACTCAAATATTTCCGTGTGTAAATATTAAGTTACAATATACCGTAATGGGACTAACAGTGCACACACCAAGTCAAGTGCAATGAATGAGCTCAGGTTCAGTACCAACAGTTACACATACGCATCACTCTCTTCTTTCAAAAAGAAATGTATTATCTCAGATATTTAGACCAAGTTCTCTGTAATTTCACATCCTTGGGACACTATTGTCTTACTTTCCTGTAGTCTAGCTCTTACTGTGCAGGCATAAGTTCTCCCAGCCCCTAATTACTTGCCTCTACCTCTGCTACAGAAGAAGTGGGGCACATGACCCACACTAGGACCACTTGCAGGAGCATGTCTGTTACTCCTATAACGACTAACTCTTTTGAGTTTAAAAACAGATCTGCCTTCTGTTAATGGTCCTCTTTTAAGTTTGGAAGACTACTACTCAAACATGTGGTTGTATTTTGTGATTTTGGACCCTGAGAGGAGGGGGAAGGTGAGACAAATTATTTAGTACATGAGGCACCTTACAAAGTTTTGTTTTACATGGGTCACTTGTTTCTGTGGATTGTCTCTGGACAGAACATAGAGAACTCCTATGCCATCACTTAATAAACACTAGCACAGAGAGTCTTTATATTTTCTATGTTACTTACTTGTCTTACAGAGGAGAAAAAATCTGGTGATATTTATTCCACCTTTCCAAGTAAGTTTCAAATGATTCTTCAATTTGGCCAAAATACAAAGACATTATACCTTAAATCATACACTTTTCTGATTTGTCTATTAAAATGCCAATGTATTTCCTGATACAAAATAATTAACATTCACCAGAACTATTTCTCTACTTCAAATCCCCTGATCTAATTATTTTTTAAATGCACACAGAGGTACTAGACTTCTATGTCTAAAAAACTTCAAAACTTTCACTGTGGAAAGAAATATTTTTCACTTTATAAATACTTAGAACAAGCTTCTGAAACTTTTTTATGTCTAATTCATCTAATTTGATGTTGCCCTCTAGTAAGTTACAACCATTACTCTCCCTGTGCTCCTTGGTTCAGTCATCATTCATCAAATCTCAGACTAAAAGGAGCTTTTACAGCTGGATCATAAACCAAATCAATGGAAATGTTGATGTAGTATTAACTGTATCAATCCTAGCAGGTGTCTCTATAATAACCCTTGTAAAAGAAACACCTCTATGTAGCTCGCCAGCAGGCTCCAAGTAGTGTGCTAAAGTGGGGAGCAGGGAATAATGAGTAATTAGGGTTTTGACTAACCAGAAAGATAGTTTCTTTCAATTTCTGTCCATTAAAAGTCACACATGTAAGCATTATGGTAATATAGATCTCAGCTGCACACTTCCAGTAAACTCATGCCAAAATATTAAAAACCAACCCAAAAGCAAAATTGCTAATCTTCCAATTACCTTACTCATTATATGAAACCCCATGAGCTTTGCCACATACTCACATGCAGGTGTCCATATAAGGTATTTTTAGCAAGAAAAATGGTGTCTGTCAGAGCAATCAGTAATGAAAATATGACACTGCCCTGTTGTATTCATTGTTAAAATCACATTTTAGCAAACACATTTGCATTTTATTTTGGAAGTCCAAGCTGAGAGTTCACTTGAGACCTGACCAAAAGCCCACTGCAGAAAGCACCACCATGGCCTGGGATGTGCCCCTGGACAACAGACAGACAATAGGTGTTCTTTTGGGGCACAATCCTATACGCTGAGGTACATTGCTCTAGAAAGCTGTTATTCTGATTCTAATTGCTTTTTAACTTTTCCATATTGGAGCTTTCATGTCAATTAAGGTTTATTTATGCGTAAAGTCCAGTGTCGCTCAGCCTATGACATAGGAAATACCTCTTGCCACTTCTCTCCTCATTATTGAACTTGCCTGTATCCCTGCAAAGCAGTAGCATCCTACATGTGCTCTGTATGTCTGTGTAAGTCAGAAAGATGCGTAAAGTCAAAGCCACTGATTTCCCCCAGAGAAAGCTGAAGCACCTCCAGTGGTGATTAGTAAAGATTTTTATTAACTTTTGTATGATTCACAACGGGCTAAAAATTATGATTAATTCAATTTCTAGTGACATAATAGTCAGTAGCAAAAAGAAGCACTGTAAGCAGTGTGCAGAACACCTGCTTCTTGTCAAAACCCAGGAGATTTTTTACAGAAGAATTTAAGGGTGCAGGCACATTTCTTCATTTCCTAAACTGCTTCTTGCACAAAATACAGCAGTTTATCCAAATCTCCAGGAAGTAATTTTGCGTGTGAAATGGAACACAAATGACTTGTGAAAAACAGAAAACACTAGTGTATTGTCAGTTTGGCAGTGTTTTTGAAGAGTCTGCACACCCCTTTGAACACAACACTTAACAGGGCTGGGATGAGGCACAGTGGCTCTTTCCCAAGGGCCCAACATCAAAGATCCTCCAAAGCTTCCAAGTAGACAGAAGCACTTGCTCCTTGTTGCAGTCTCCTCTGTTGTGCTTTTCAGTGGCAGTGTCCAAGCCAGGTCAGTGAGTCTCAGAAGCAATATCTCACTTGTTTATTTCTGTTGAACCTCCATTCATCTTGGGGGCAGGGAGGAAGAGTGATAAAGAAGGAAATGCCTACAGAAGGCCACACAGCTTAGGAAACATTTTCTGTTCTGTGTTTCACTCCAGTGTTAAGGACAGCCAATATTTATTCCTTATTTAGGAACATCTAGAGTTCTGATACCTTTAAAGACACTATCCCAAGTTCTGCAGTGTCGCTCAAGACAATTATGCAGAAGTCCTCCTGTGTAGGTTAATATGATATGGTACAACAACTTTAGAAACTGATGTCATGCAAATGCTTTAAGCAGAATGAATCAAATCTCCTCATCCGAGACTCCTAGAGAGTGGGAGCCTTTGCTGGTGAGGTGCCTGAGGTTTGCCTGTGAAGGGAAGAAGAGTGAAGGAGGAGACAAGAAGCACAGCACAATAGGTTGCCACAGGGTCTGTTGGTATGAAAACTAGGATGAACTAGGATGAAAATAAGCAGGTTCAGAGGGGCAGAAAGGAATACAACTCCTCATCCATGAAAAACAGAGAAAGAGCTCTCTTTTCTTACTTTGGGTGCACTCCAACACAAGTCCCTTTCTGGCCTCATTAACGCAGCTTGAGCTCCCTCTTCTGATTCACTCACTCCTCCTCTTTGGGATGTAGACCTTAATATTCGCATGAGCAATGGCAGGACACGTGCTGTCCAGCCCCTAGCTGTGGTCTCCACTACTGCGCTGGTATGTTCCATACCCTGTCTGTCAGCATCAGACTGATTTACTGGGATATAAAATAGAGAGACGCAAAACACAGAACTCATGTAGGCAGTTTGATTCAATGGGTTTCTTTAAACGTGCTTCAAATACTTGGACCACAGGCTAGAACCAAAGGTAGAAGTACCACCTGCAGAAGAAACCTACTACTTGGAGGTAGTCTCTGGTCAAGGCTGCCTTGGGGTAACAAGTGTTTTCCAGGGGATTCTCTTCTAATTCTTGTGCAATTTGCGGCTTCTTTGCAGACCTCTTGCATCAAAGTGGTATAAAGAAGTGTGCATAAAGTTTTTCATTTTTCTGTAATAGTAGCAATCCTACAAAAATTCCAGAACAGACTAAGTTGGCAGACACTCACAGCTGAAAATACTAATCTTTTTTCATACAGAAAAAAATTAAGTACCACTTGACGTTTATATTTTACATCATCTTGACATTATAAAACCCAAAGGAAAGACTAGTAATTCTCTTTTTGTGCTGCCAGTATTGATTTGCCTTTGTTTTCCACTTTGCTGTGCCTAAATGTGCAAGTGCTCTTCCTAGAGGTCAGATAAAAAGATATGGAGCATGCAGAGCCTGTCCTCCACTGTTTCTTTGGACGATAAAATCAAAATGGGGACTCTGACGTTTCCTAATGAACCAGTCTATGTTGAATCAAGTCAGTCTCTTTAAAATAAAAAGACAATACTAGAGGGGAAGCATTCTTCACTATTTAATCCCCTATAGCAAAGCATCTGAAATCCAGCCAAGTGTCACAAGTGTACAGTGCTCAGTACATACAGAATGTATATGAAGTCAGCAAAACACACCATTGTAGAGCTTCTATTGCTAAAAAAAGCAGGTTTGACCTTTTGACAGAGTAAACGCTGTTTTCTCACCCAGATACATCAAATTGGCTTTATATTTCATTATGAGTTTTTGCTTGCCTTTTGTTCTTCCTTTTTTTTTTTTTAAAATCACTATTTTTAAATTTTTCCGGATCATCTAAAACCTGAGGGAATAATCTGAATGATCATAATCCTTCCCCTGCAACCCTCCTCCCGCTCCCTCCCTTTCTTTTTTTAGTGTGTTGGCAGCCCTGATCAATGTTGATTCATTGAAGGGAACAGAATCTGCAAACTCTTCAGTAACACTAGACAAGCTGCTACTACAAGCAGCTGCAGTTGCAGTTTGCATCTCACTAGGGGTTTTTCAGAAAACCCACCCACAACACACAAGGGGAATTCTCCCGGACAAGCTGCAGGTGCTATGGATATTTTCATTTAATATTCATTCTTGCAATTCAGCACATTTGTAATCCATGTGGTAAACTGTTACTTACATTTCTCCCAACGGACCATAGCCAGATGTCGAAAATAAGAAGTTTGGTGGAGATATCGCTGCTTCTCCACTTCATTGTGCATTTCAATGGTTTTAAAACAAATCTACTTTCTCAGGACAAAAAAAAATGTGCTTTTACATTTAAAGACACTTTTGTTGACATTAAGTGATAATAGGTATATCCAGAAACTACAGGCCCCACATATGTTATGAAGTGCTTTAATTAGATGAGAATTCTTTGTTATTTTAGAGAAAATGTACTTTTTTGGCTCAACAGTGTTATCATATTGTTAACTAAAAGGCCAAAAAGGGTCACAGTGGAATATTACATGAATTAATAGATTTTCTTCTGTACATGTCACAATGTATTCCCAGAATGCTTGATTTTCCTCATGTCAGGAGATGGGAATTCCTGTGCCTGTCTATTTATTTCTTTTGTTTATTTGTAAACATTTCTATTACACTCCACACAATAGTGTTTGTGTATTCTGAAAACATATTGGAGTTGTTAATTTTTTGTTACCAAAAAGGACTAATACTAGATCTTTCTGCCGAACTGCATTTACATGTACACCAGAGACTGGTTGGATTTGATTGATTGGTTGTTTTAAAAAAAGAAAAAAAGAACCACAGCATTTTTATCTGATACAGTTTTACAAACAATCCCGCAGACAATAGTGCATTAATGATAGTAAAAGATCTGCTATTCTCTTTTTTTTCCTATGATCTGGCCATCCACAGGATCTTTAGGTGCATTCCAGCAGTACTTGAAATAACATCAAAGTTTTCATTATTAACTACTCCATAGAAGAAATAGGGCTGGGAGGAAGATCACATAAAGCCCCAGGTACAAATCTGTTTATATTTTTACAAACTTTTAGGGTAAATGTGTTATTCTGCAAATGAACATCCACTCCCTCCCAGTTCATGTAAGTATGTCCAAACTCATAAAAAATCACAGGACAGTAACATCAGATAAGATGTAAGAAATGACGTTGTTCTTTCCTTGGATGTCCTTAAATTATGAACAGAATTTGGTATTTTTCTCAGTGTCGAACTAACTCTTGTTTTTCATACTGAATATTTTCCTGATCCTAAAGGCCCTAGAAGAAAGCAAAGTTCTGAATGGCTAAATGATATATAGTGATATTGAAGAAGATAACTGTTGTTCTAAAAAACTTTCAACAGACATTCCTTCTCATTGAACAAAGTCATATTCTTTTCCTGACATTTCTGAGTTAGAAAGAGACTAGCATCTTTATTGAATCTTCCTGAGAATATAGTTTGAATTAATATAAAAATCTAGTGAGTGAGTACACCTCTGTGATGTGTTTAATTGGTTTATTAGAGCCCCTCAAACTGGTTTCTTTTGCATTTGTCTCTCCGAAGTCAGGAATTCCAGCATAAACTTAGGTTGTGATTAGATTAGTGACCTCATCCCAGTCTCATATTGCAGACATTGGCCATGACCTCCAGTTTCAGGGCACATGGGGTGAAATCCTAGCTATGCTGAAGCCAGAGGGGCCCAGACTGGCTTTCTCCTCAAATTCTCAAGTCCTTTGGGCTTTGCAGCTGTGCTGCAAAAAGGGACATGGCTGCAGAATCCAAAGGGTGAGTTGACTGCCCTTTCTACCAAGTAAAAATATTCATGTAGAAAGGTTTACTTTTTATTAGTGGGGGGAAATTAAAGCACTGCTAAAAGATTTCTTGAAAATGTTTGGAAGAAAAGGATGCTTGCCTCACTAAAAAAAAAGCTGTGTAAGAACAATGGACCCACTATGTGGAGTACCAAGGAAAATCCTAGAAGCAAACAGCTACCAAAGATATACAAGTAATAACACAAGTAGATATATAGCACACACTTGAAATCCTATCTTGCCAAGGCTACTGTGACTCCTTCATGAGAATTACATTGATTCACATGTTGAGCTTGGAGAAAGATGAAAAAGCTCAAGGGCCTAAAGTACTGCTTTTTCCATGTGTGTTACCATTACCAAAACACCTCAACTAAATAACCTATGTCAAGCTGTTGTAAAAAAATTCAATAGCTCTCATTATATCCCAGAATTTCTCATTTCCTACTTGTGGTGAGATGCCGGTTGCACCCTGGGTTGCTGTCTGGAGTGTGTAATGACAGTGGTTCAAGGGCCCATTAAAGGTATTCTCTTTTTACAATGCCAACAAGGTAGTGGCAGTAAAAAGAGAGAGGGGAAAAAGCGAATGCATAACAATATTGGTGAATGAGAAGCATATGTGCTGACAGAGGAATGCATTCTGAATGGAGCTGCAAGAGTTAGCTGAATCCCAATGGTCTATGGGGTTCAGGGATGTGACAAGAAATAAGGAAGGCAAGTGGGAGGGTGGCAGGAGACACTAACACAAAATAGAGTTGTTTAAAATTGAGTGTATTTACACGTGGCTATTAGTGAAAAAACATTTTTACAGTATATTCAGGAGAAAACATATGTGAGAAAGCAATGGTGAAACAGTTTCTAGAGTCTGGACTCACAAGTGCTTCTTCAAAAGTACTTAATTTACATTCTATTTTCAAAAGTTATGTCAAACATTAAGATGTTATCTATTACTATGGTTCAGTGCTTAAATCATTTCTGAAAATGGAAATTCAATGTCCGATCATTTCAAGTCTCTGAACATTTTTTCTGACACTTTTGCCTTTAATTAAACCAAGTCTGTGACAGATAATTCCACTAATAGTGTAAATACTAATAAGAATTGTGAAAGAATGTAAATTGAAATAATAAAGGAATATTTATTCTAGCAATGTAAACCATATTTATGAAATATAAGTTTAATTGTATTAATCCAGATTTCAGATAGTAACTGATAATATTTCTTAAAAAATCATGGAATGACCATATACAGACCATACAACTGGTCAAGATGGTATCTGAAGATGTTGCCTTAGATTCTGTCATTTTTGTGATCACAAAAAAAATGAAAACTCAGAGCCACACTGGAAATAAAAAATAAGAATTCAAGTTATTTTTTGTAGGTACTATATAACTAGAATTTCTGGTTCTGAATACAGATAAATACAGTTATGAGGAGTTCACAGAAATGACGTTTGAAAGAAATCTGAAATCTAGTTAAATATATAGTTGGATACTTTACATTTCACGTAAGACAATTTTAAATTCCAATATTTTAGTTAGCTCCAATACATTTTTGTGGAAATCTTACCAGTGCCTTCACAGTTTTCTCCTGTTCACACTTCAAGCTTCTCCTAAGTAAAAAAATGTACATTTTCCCCTCTTCCTTTTTCTTATTGCCTTTAAAATGCACCTGCCTCCCAAAACACATTTTTCAACCATGAATCCAGAGCAAACTCTTTTCAAAACAGAAACTTAAATAACACACACTCAGATTTATCCAGTTCCTTGTTCCATTTTATCCAAATGATGGCCATGACCTCTTGGTGAAATATTACAGTTTTCAGCTTTTAGCCTTCTTAGTGAACTCTGTAATTTATTCAGTCTAATAAGCATACCATATGCATATTGGAGAAACTGGGGAGTCTTCTGTCATTGTAGAAATTCAGCAGGTAGTCTAAACAAAGCAGATATAAAATTTCCTGCTACACTTTCCTCCTTCAAGGTTCCTCTTCAATGCAAAAAATACTTAGAGAGATGAAATTTCTGGCCTTCTAAGACTAGCAATGGAATTTGTAACTTATTTTTCCACATATATTGTCACCAACTTCTCCCATGACAACACTTGAAAGCAAAAACTCCATGATCTACATTACATTTGAAGACCTTCACTCCTGTCAGAGTTTCAAACAGAACAGAGTCCATCAATTCTTCTTGAATCTTCATGCTTTTTAGATTTCCCTTGCTTAGTAATACTGGGAAGTAAGTAGTTCCAACTAAACTTGGATGTCAGTCCTTTGTTTGCTCAAAATGATGAGGGAATCAGACCAGTTAATCACAAATAAATTTTTATACAGTTTTGCTCTTAGATAAGAAATTGTCATTACTCAGTTTAGATCCTGTGAAATTCCCCATTACATCTGGGTTAAAAATTAGTTCGCAATTTTTAAGCCTCTGCATTGCCCAGAACATGCATGAGCGTCTAAGCCTACTCTAGTGAAACATCACATGAACAGAGCCTTCAGAAACTGAATTAATCACATCTGAGAGAGCTTGATTTCAAGGGTATTGAAAACTTTGCTGTTGAATCCAAAAGATATTATTCATACCAGATAATGCGTGGACTGCTTCAGCAAATCTAACCCTTAGGGCTACCAAATATTGCCTGAGATAGCACTCCAAGGTCAAAAATGTCTTGTACCTATAGAAAAAGATTTTAAAGTACCAAGAGCAAATGAACATTGGGAAAATTTTTCACAGTTCACAACACACAGTCAAAATATGCTTCTTGGAACTAGTTAGCATACTTTTTAACTCTCATTTTGACAGTCTGGGAAAAACTCATAATGCCCAGAGATATTCTTCACAATTGTCTGAAGGTGGTAGTGCCCTAGAAAGTGTTTCAATTATCAAAGAAAATATACCAGCACATTTCCCTTCAGCAGAAGCAGGCTTCAATTCAGCAGATCGCTTGATTTGATCTATGAGTTGTTAAGTGGTTCCTTCACTAAGACCTTCTGGGAAGAAAGGAAACCCAGGAAAAGCAGTGAGACTATTTTTTACATGTGTTACCTAACTGCTGTTAACTACTGGCTATCTCACGATTTTTAGTCACATTGAGTTTGTTTTGGCTTTTTTGTATGGCTTCACATTTCTAGAATAATATTGGAAATGCTGAAGTCCCATCGAAGACAGCAAAATGTATGGGAACGATCTTTCTTTCTGCAGCTTCATTTTCCTCTGTGCAAGGAAAGCTTACCATTTGAGGCACAAGGGAATAAAAAGACCTGTTAAACAGTTACTCTCTTTTTGTCTTAGAAGAATAAGGTGAAATAAAACTCTGACTAAAAAACAGATCAATTTTCCAGAGACAAAAGGAAGACAAAAGCAAAGTTTTCCATTAGAAAAAGAAAAATTGAGTGCATTTATGATAGATATAGCCCCAGATGCAATAATTTCACAACATAATTTCACAAGCATTAGTAAAACATATGAAATTAACCAATATTCTTAAAAATAAAGGAGATTCCTGGGGATTAAGAAGTGGCAAATACAACTCCACTAGCTTAAAAAGGGTCAAGAGATTAAAGACCAAGAAACCAGAGACCTGTGTGCTTAATATCTGTCAAAGGGAAATCTTGGAAACTTTAAACTATGCAGTAGGAAGAACACCTGGGGAAATGGTCTGGTTAAGCACAAGCAGTGTGGAATCAAGCAGGTTGTGTTTAACTAGTTATAAATACCAGTAATAAATAGACCTGATCTGCTGGTGTTGCTTGAAGACATCACTGTCGTGATAAGAGCAAGAGAACATGAAAACTGTGAAAAGCAACTCTCAGGCATACACTAGAACATATTAAATAAAATACGAGGCAGTAGGCCAAAATGCATGAGGGATAGAAGTGACATTTGAGAACGTGAAAGAAAGGTTGGGATATTCTTAAATTAGAAGATGGTTCCAATTAGAGTATTGAGAGGTCAGCTTGTGTCCTATCTTATATGTAATACAGGTGTGATATACTACCAGAGTAAAGATATTAAAAATAGTATTGAAGTATAAAGTGATTTTGAGAGTGTAAATTTGAGTTTGTTTATGCATTATATGACTATATATTAACTGATTTCAAAATATAAATGGATTCCCAATGTATATAGCCACACAGTTTGCTGTTATGCCTTCTATTTATCCATTCTGAGTTTCTCCAGCTAAAGTTTGATTGGAACTAGATGCTATAATCTTTAGAATAAAAAATAATTCCTATCTATGTCTTTATATTGAGTATACTGAGATTTCAGTAAGAACTGAAAGCCTTAGATTGGAAGTCCACAAAGTAGTAATCAATAATCATGTATGGGAATTTTCTGAGCAGTTGGCAATGCATAAAAGCACTGGAGCTCTCTAGCTGGAAATCTAGGGGTGGCTTTGAGGAAGACTAAAAAGTCAAGGGGCCCCGGCTCTGTTCCCAGCTCTGCTACAGATGTCTGTGCTGATAAGTACATTTTTCTACTGCCTCTGTTTTAGTTTTCCTTTCTGTTAAACGAAGATAATAAAACCAGTAGTTTTTATGAGGTTAAAGGTGTTAAGAGTTGTGAATTCTAGTGAAAACATAGAATGGGAAGATCTACAAAAGTACAAAATATTCTTCTTCAAGAGGAAATGAGTGTGGCATATTAAGCCCAGAAGGAGGTCTTGCTTGCTGTGAATCAGAAGTACTTCATCTACTGTATCAGATTATAAACTTTTTGACAATAAGCCATATAATACATCTCCAGATACATTCCACTTCTTTTCTACTGTGCCATCATCAAATTTATTACTGAAATAGTGACACGTTAGCTAGGATGGCGCAAAAGGAAACATACTGCAGGTTTAATTTCAATGCTGCTTCTCAGACAGGGACATGTTATCCCAGCAAGAGCCTGTGCCATTAGGTGTCACAGAATTAAGCTGTCACTGAAAATGCATATGAGAAACCTTCCTAACAGGGTTATTTGACCAGCTAGTTTTGCAGACACACACTAGTTTCTCTGACAGATTTTAGGAATAGGTCTATCTCCCACAGGAGAACATCTCTAACTGTTTATCAGCTTGCCTCCAGCATCACTCTCTAGTATGATGACTGGTACACTGGGAAACAGGACTTGATTGAGCTTACAGGCTCAAATCTCCCAACTGAGTGCAAGCTCAGACATCCAAGCAGAAAGTAGATGGAAACTCTTTTCATATACTGTAGTGAAAGAGGATGAGGATTTAGAAGAGCAAATAGACCAATAAGAGAGGAAATCTAGTCCTAAAGTATAGTTTGAAAAGCAGTTTTTCCAAACAGATGGATTATGACTTCTAGTGAAAAAATATATTTCTTCTGGTCGCTACATGAAATGACTCCCATAGCATCTGTTTTCTGTGTTTATACTTGAAGGAATACAAACCTTAAGTATTTTTTATCATAGCTTCTTAATGCAAGTTCTATCTCCTCAAATGCAGCTGTTTGTGCTGTTGATTTTATCAATGTTTTTTCTGTATAATCCTTATGTTTTCCCCTTTGTTCAACAGTGCAGAAGGGCTAATAGAGGGAGCACAAACTATCCAAATTGGTTACTTGTTCCTAAGTATTAGTTTACATTCACCATTGCTGAATCATGTTTGGTACTTACTGACCTACACAGCTGATGCTTTTTGAGAACAACATGGTGGTCGGGGCTTTTTNCCCTGGTCCAGATCCATCCCACCTTGCTTTAAGTAGCTGAGACATCTTCAATGGGAGCATAATCTCACCAACTACAGACAACTAACAGAAATAGCTGCTGTATAATATGAAAGACAGATGCATTGCCAGAAATCTTAGCTGTAATTATTTTTTTTCCTAGACATGTCAGCTTAGAGTGATTAATTAGCTATCTTGTACAGCCCAGTTCAGTGCCTTTAATTCTGTGATGAGTCTGAGTGTTAGACCTTTCCCCCAGGCTGCTTGATGGCGATTGGTATTCAGCTTCACATTTAGGCACTTCAGTTTAGATATCTAAAGACAAGGATGGAAAGAATGCTCCTTCACAATGAGGCTGATCAGTCACTGAATACTACCCTTGGGCTTACATGAGGAGCATTTTCTCTATACGCAGAGCAAATTTCTTTGAGCATGACAAGCTGGGTTTCCTACATTCTCCACAGAAAATAAATGTTGAAAATTAAACTTTTAATGAAGAAAACAAGTATTTTTTTTTCTCATAAAAGTTCTGTTGTGATATTTCAGCAAAAAAAGTTCCCTAGTTTTGTAGCCTTCTTCTCTTGATGGGAAGTTTAGGTTCCCTGTCTGAACTACAACTCTTAATATGTACCCAATGCTATCCAGATTCAGTAAAAGGAGGTGAAAAATAATCAGTTACTGCAAGAAGTAATTCTCTGCTCTGGGGTATTATAGGGCCTGGACCTTACTCTTATTAGGATACACTAAACTCAGCAGAGCAGAAAAGATATCCAAGTAAATATTGTGATTGTCTCCGGTAGACTGTGGAGGAATTCCTAAAGAAAAATAAGCAGATAAATTCAAAATACCATATAAAGACAAGGTAGTTTTCACCAACAATAAAATGTCTGATTGAAAAGTGAGACAATACTTTAGAAAGAGTTTTATGCTCATCTTCTGGATATAGTCTAACAAAAATGCACAAATCATAATTAAGATGCATATTTGGGGTAGATAAACATCAGTGACTCAAGAAGAGCTTGAATCTTCTCCCATTTTTCACATTCACCTGAGTGATCATCTCTCTGAAATAACATTATTTCTGCTTTACAACAGCATTAGAGATGAAGCACTGTAGGCTAAATTTTGGGGATTTTTGACCACATCTCTGCATTTCCAGAAAAAAAAAAATTGTACATTTTGTCTAGCTTAGTGGAAGTTTAAATTCCAAGGCACCTGAATTTGGTCTGGGTCTGGCGCAGCAGTCAAATAGTAACAATGGAGTATGAGAATGATGAGCATCACATTGAGATAAGCTTCTGCCTCCTTCTGCAGCACAATTTTCAGGATGAAGTACTTTTAAAAGATTTTTTAAATCATAAAGGGAAGTCTACACAACAGCAGAAGCAATCTAGCAATGCTTTTGCATGTTTAAAATATCGAATCAGAGAATCATAGAATATGTGGGGTTTCTTCCTCATCTGTTGTAAACCAACAAAGCTTCAAGTGAATATCTGACTTTACATTTAAAGCTGGAGACAGGCATGTAAAACACTGGGAAGCAGGAGTGTCTGAGCTGGTAAACCACCAGAAGATCTATGAATTTGTTTCATTTCATTTTTATCTCATTCATGTGATAGGGAAGAAAATGTATAACACCCTCTCCCCTCCAGGCTTCAGAGACAGAGAGTGATCAGGACTTCGAGTGGGAAACTTTTCACATTTTTGCATTAAAGTAAGCTGTCAAACAACATCCATGAAACTGTTTAGCTGCTAGTAGTTCAATATTTTTTAGGAACAATCAATGGAAAAAATCAGAGGCTTAAAGGCTAGACCACTAAATTTCCTGAAGACTTTGTGCCAAATATCCAACAAAATAATCACACTGAATAAGTAGTAGCTTACCAATCTGCATTTTTTAAATAGCCAAATAATGAAAATTTGATAAGACATGATAGGATTAATTTACATTCCAAATGGCAAAATTGGGGAAAATGGGCAATAAAATGTTAGAAGACAGACAAGACCAGCCAAAGCTTTGCTTGTTTTTCCAAGACTGGGTTAGGTAAAAAAACCCCGTGGCTCGAGTCAGAAATATACCACCAGAATGAATGTTTCTCAGACCTAGCGAGCCAATAAGCAGACATGTAGTGTATATATACAACAGCTAGACTTTTTATTAGTTTAGTCCAAATTCTTCAGTTTTCAGGAATCATAAACTAAGATTTGGTTTTTAGGTGCTTGTGAAAATAAAACATTGATTCTGAGCATTTCTGAGGAGGTGGTTAAGAGAACTCCAGTTATGATTAAGGTCAAAGTTTTCTCTTCAAAACAACCCCCTTATCCCCTCTGAAGGATGTAAATCAGAGGAGAATTGAGACAATTAACATTCATGATGTGGAAAAAAAAAAAAGAATGTTTGCAGGAAGAGAAACTAACTGGCATACTTAAAGTTGGGGAATCATTAGCTGTCTGAAGAGAATCTGCTGTGAGCTGTTCCACACAGCACTTACTCCATGGTATTTCCATATGGTTACAGGGAAACCAGAATTGCATGACAGAGACACTTGACCCAAAACACACGGCAAACTTAGGAGATGGCAAATACAGTTCATCATGGACAGATAGATTTGTTTTTCATGGAGCAGGACTACAGTGAGAAAGAATTGGTGCTGCAAGACAGTAAGGGAAATGTGAAGATTGTGTCTTCGCTTGCTGCATGCCATGTTTAAGAAGATGCAGCCTATCACTGCAAAGCTTTTGTGCAAGACTCCAAGTAAGGCCAAACAAACCAGGACCAAGGATTTGGATCAAAGCATCTCTCTTTGGCAAGCAGCAAGACGAAGTCTGCTGAAGGTAGGTTGAGTATCCAGCAGCCTATGCATTCATTCTTAATTTATCCATGAACACAGGTTATAGGAAGACATAGGCACAGAAATTCAGATCATCTAAACAGAACCATCTTCTGCTACACACAGAAATTCAGGTTGTTAAATATACAATAGCTCTATTTCTTTTTTGACAGTTCTGTGAGTCCAGCAATAAATTCTAGACTGATTTTTATTTGATCCTCTCATTGTCTGACGATAAATTTGTGCCAGCACTGACTCTCAAAGTACTGATTATATGCTTCCCTTTCACATCAAGAGACATTAAATCCCATATATATCACACATTTATAGCAGATGTTCCTGAACAGACAAACCAGGTGCTAAACATATTTTATTCTGATGGGTAATTTTTGAAATTATTGCAATCAATGAGCTAATAATACTGGTGGTAATGATGAAGTCAAGTTAATATTACCCATTACATTTAATCATTGACAGCAAGTTAATTGGACCTAATTGGAGAAATCATCATAAATAACATGGAGCAGATGGTAGACGTTTGTTTTTCCACTTCCAAATCTATGTAACAGAGTTATAGATAAAGTTTAGATGAACAAATGTAAAAGGGTAGAGAACATGCGTATCCCCACATAAACCTATAGCTCACATTGGCAGTGTTGCTAGTCTAACAGTCACAGACAGCTTGGAAATTTTGGGTAGATAAGCACAACTTTTTAGCTGTTAACTATGTATCTCAGCTTTTAACACACTGGTCACAATCCTGTGCGCTCTCTCCTAAATGAGACTCACGAGTAATAAAAACGTACAGATTAAAAAGGAAGCAGGAAAGGGGAAAGTGATCTACTCAAACATATGTGTTTTAAATACGAACTTCTGCATCTGACCTTATCACTGCAGACTCCTTCTGGGGAGAAATAGGGGTTTCCTGGGTGGGACTAAACTTAGCCTAACAGACTTCTTGGAGCAGCTAGAATAGCAAGCCAGACTGTCTGTTTCTCCCTACCAAGTATAAATGGTGTCAGATGGAAATGTTGGCACACAGATGTCTAAATGAGAGGATCCCACCCAACTTGTACACAAGTTGAGCCAAGGGCAAGGGAATGGAGCAACAAATCATGCTCCTCTTATGTCAGTGTGTCCACACAGGACAAGCAGTGATTGCAGAAAAAGGAGCAACACTCCTGCTAGCCTTAACTACCTGGCACAGGAGTTGTAGGATTGTGAGATCAGCACAGGTTAGCAGCCCAAGTTTGCACTCAATTTCATTACTAAATCAAACACTTTAAAGACACTGAAGCAGTCCAGTTTAACAGCAGAAGTAGTCCCTTGCACGCAAAGATCCTGCACTGAATAACACTCGCCTGAATGAATCACAGAGTGAGAACGTTAATTAACTAGATTCTGCTACCCAGTTCTGGAGGGAAGGCAAGTTTGGAAGTATAAAAGCTGCCAGACCATCAAAACTGGTTTTTAGGCCAGAAGATAGTCCCTGCTCCTGTTCCTTTTTCCTACTTCAGATCTATCAACACTGTTCATTAACTTGTATGATGATATTTTTGTTTCTAAATTTCATGCCACACATTGGTATCGGTACCCTTGATTCTAGGGGGATAAATAAAGTTTAAAAAAGTATATTATATCTTGTGATATACCATGCCTTATTCTTGAGACATATTAAGAACATATAATTTTGTTTCTGCTTAGTTATACCTACATTTCAGATTTTCTTCCTGTATAATAGCTATTTGCCTGTTGCCTGAGTTAAATGGGAAGAGTCTCATTTGTTTTTTTATACTGCATCTAAAGTTCAAGGAAATGAGAAATAGAACTTACAGGAGTTCACTGTGGGATGACGGCATTATAGGTCCAGAAACATTATTCCGCTTCTTACATCAGCATTTTCAGACATTTCTATGTGTTCCCAAGCTGTTAGGAAAACACTTGACAGCAGCACAACAATCATCTTCTCTCTGATGCACATTGTGACCCATGCACATACCACTCTCTCACTGAAGAAGTCAGTAATTTATGCAGAGCCTACTACCTGGCTTTCCTCTTGTACTTCCACAATGAGCAACTTGTAATCTGCTACTTTAAAGCTGATTTCCTGTTTTTAAAACCCGACACAAATAACTATTTGAGCTACTAAATCACACAGGTTGTACCCTCTTTACATCATGCAGGTTTTGTGCTCTGCAGGCAGACAACAGTGGAGGGCATGACATTGGCTGCAGGTTCTGTTTTGGTTTCCTGGCTTTCTAAACCTTGTAGCAGGTGGTTTTGAGGAAAAGCTGAATACAGTTAAGAATTTACTCCTAAATCCTTACAGTCAGAGGATTCATATAATGGTTTAATATTCAACAACTAAACCACAGTTAGGAAGTGAGGTACTTCAAGGCCTACTGAACTCTACAGATTTTTCTACTGACTCAGTCCAAGGATATTTGATAAATTAAACCAAAGGCTTAAAATACCATAAAAATGGTATTTCTACCACCCACAAAAATGCATTTTTATATGTTATAGTCAAAGTACAATAAAAGCTATTAAATAATCTTTTTTAAGTTCTCCCATTTTCCTATAAATGTTTTAAAATGGTTTTCCTCTCTGTACAATGTAGTCCTAATGTTGTTTCTTTCCATTTCTTCAATGTAAATGTTCCTTCAATATATTGCATTAAATAAATATTTCAAATGTAATCTACATTGCAGTTTAGTTGTTCATCTGCATCTGTACGTTCACACTTCAAATGTTTCCATGCAGAAATAACTTATGAGACAAATCTGCATCTTGATCACAGTCTAAATGTGTGCAAATCTTATCTCTTACCCATGTATATTCAAATCAAATGGGTCATTTATTTCAACTGTATTTAGCTTTGATGCTCTGTCATAAAAAATTACTGTGCACAAGGAAATGAATGCATAATGGCATCAAAATCTCATATCTTCTTTCTGGTTGTTTTCTGCACCTATTTTTTGCTTCTTGGTTGGTTGGTTGTTTTTTAGTGCAATTTATTTTAAAATGGAATATTAATGTGAAAAATCTGTTCTCTAGATTTAAGTAAAATTAAGCATTTTGTGTAAAGTAAAAACCTAGTCTGTCTCAGAAGTCAGTGTAAAGAAAAGAAACTTTGAGAAGGTGATTTCCTATTCCATTTGGGTTCTGCAAAACTTTCTAGAAATTTCATTTGGAACTCAATGCATACTGATATTTATGCTTGATAAAAAAGATCTTTTAAAATCTTTTTTTGTTGTATCTTACAAGCATCCAAGGTGTGTGAGCTTACACGTCCCTTGGAAACAGTAATTTTTTTCAACAATTGTTGCAGAAGGAATCTTAATGTGTAGACTAGAGTAGATAGCTAAATTTGGGTAATTTACCTGTTTTTAGGTTCTGCAAGATGATTTTTGAATCTGTAACTCCTTCCCATAACAACAAGTTAAAGAAGATGCTGAAACAAACAGCTCTGGAAATATTTCATCCTAGAAGGCAGTCTGGCAGAGTCAGGTGACAGGGGAATTTGACTTGCTGATTTGTATTTTAAATATGTAAATCTTTTCAGTCAAGTAAGAACCCACTCAAACATCTGTTGTTCCCTGGCTGAATAACTAAACATAATAAAAATGATTTTTAGATATTAATATTTGGAAGACAGTTTTCCCACCAGAACATAAAACAGAGAACCTGAGCTCCAGCAAGAGCACCCTCTCCACACTCTGTTTACAATATTAAATAATCTTACAGACCCAGAACTCACTAGACTGGAGCAGGTCTACCTAAAAGTGATGAAGTACATTTGCCTAGGATGGACATAATTTTCCTTTTACTCTTTCAAAGCCTCCAGCAATTGCATCTCAAAGTCCTCCAGCATGTCCACGGAGTTTGGTTGGGATTTAGAAGTTAAATGCAAATGTAATGGCCTGCACTGTACTTCAGTACTCGTTTGAGAACATGAAGGTAGCCAGAATGAGCCTAATCTCGTTTCATGTAGTTTAGTGATCCCGAAGGGGTAATTCTTTCTCACTGACAAGACACAAACTCATAGTAGCTGATGTGTAAAGCCTCAGTGGATAAACCCTGTCATAACCATGTTCCCCGAGCTGCATTTTGAGTGGGCAATAGCAGCAACCTGTGAAAAGAAAAGAGATGAACCAAATACAGCAAAAGATTCTGGCAACAAGCTCAACTGATGATCAGTTACAAAACACAAGGAAATTCTTGCACAGAAAGAAGGTGAAGTAGCTGTCGTATAGCAATAAACTTTGATCAGAACCTATTTGCAGTCATTAGGTAGTCTAGGAAAAAAGTGTTTTGTATCTGTGTGTCAGTCTTCTCAGACTTCTGGACCTTTTGCCTTCATTATTTGCAGAGTAGGAGGACTTGTGTTAAACTCAAGTAGCATTAGCTCAGGTGGAACTTTCAATAGCATCTCAGCTACACTCACAGAGATTTCTACTTTTATCCTTTTTAAGAAGAATGTGAAGTGGAAAGCTTTAATCATGTGCCAATTTATTTCTTAAGAAAATCTAAAGTTCTGTTAATAGGCCACTGGATAAAGTGCTATTATTAGTCAATACTAAAAAAAAAAAGGAATCCAAAGACTAGAAGAGGCTTTTGAAGCAAATGCAGCTGGGAATTCTTGACTAATAGAAATCAGATACAGGAAAGATCTATTAAGTCATCCAATCACTGCCCCAGTTAATATAAAATCATTCCAAAAGGCACAGTTTTTAGTGTCCTGTCCAGTCTAGATTTAAGTATAATGAGCACTGGGGTTCTGACACTTCCCCACATTCTTGTAGATCTTTCTGCCAGGATTTTATACCCCTGATATTCTAGCTGTATTTGCCTTTTACCACTATTCAATATATGTTACTGTTCTCAAAGTTAGTCCCTTCCTCTTTTTTATTGTCAATTATTTTTACTAGAATTTCATTAGTTTTAATTAACCATCCTGCTTTATACTTTCCATTTCTAAGAAGAAAAATTTTTAAATTACGAGAGTTAACCACTTCTGAATTTTGGTCTATTGGATCAAAAAACTACAGTGGAAATTCTGAAGTGTTGTAGCTGCTCTGGAATGGTTTGAAACCCCTTAATCTTCAAAATTCTCATCGGTTAGCTGGACATGCATTTTGCAAGTGAAAGAGGTTTTATAGGTTAGTGGAATCAGCCAGGTCTCCTTCTTTACTCTTTCCTTTGGCTCGTACTTTCTCTGATAATTCTGGAGAAAGGATTCCTACAGAGCTTGAACTTTGCTGCCATTTCTTACTATTTTTGCATCACGATACAATCAACTCTCAAGTGAGTTTTCCTGGAAGAACTAACATTTGCACACCTGTTTTTGGAGGAGTCCTTTAGGAATCTGCCTTGGCCATTTCTTGCTGCCTTTTGTTCTTTTTCTCCACTAAGAAAACCGTTGTATATCATGATCACATGTCTCATTTTCACCTTTTCTTAAGTCCTGTTCTGGAGAATGGTGCCAATAGGAAGACCTGTCAGACAGATCAGATTGCAGGATGACATCAAAATGTTTGAAAATAAAAAGGCACAGGTTAAAAATTACATCTCTAACCTAAATGTTGCTGTTCAATTGCAATTCTTGTTCACAGCACTGAAAGAGAGTGACTGTCTCTTCTAGGGCTAAAGGTGGTGTATGCGTGCTTTCTGCTTTACACTTTTGATCACAAGAATCCAAATGATGACATCACTTATAGCAGGTCTATGACTTAAAAAATTAACTCTTAGAATCCCAGCAACCTTGCCTGGTGAGGAAATACTCGGCTCAGCATTTAGTAAGAGATGACTTGTCAGTTTAACTACAACACAAAAAAAAGGCATAAAAGGAACAAATGACTCAAATGCAATGTGTGGTTTCTTTTAAACAATGAAAATATTTAAATATTAGATGAGGGTAATTAATGTTGGGACAATTTACCTAAGGATACAGCAGACTCTTTAAAACAGTTTCTAAAAATATACGAAAATAAAAATAGAAAATATTGGCCCAAAGCAAAGGCTACTTGGAGACTACACGCCTGTATTTAATCCATACTTATTAAAGGTAGCCACGTGTGGTAACTTTACCCATATACTGTCTAATTTTACCGTGATCTTCTACCAGAAATTCCTGGTTAATTAATGTAATTTTACTTGGTCAGCTTGTGGCAGTTGTACAACTTCCTCTAGTGATCAGACTGCTCAGCCTGGTGGCAGATAACCATTTCAGATCTACTGACAGGTGCAGGACACATGAAAGCTGTGTTAAATGCTCCATACATCTTAGATACAGAAGTATATTTTAGAAAAAAATCAACACAGACACTTTATAGAAGCCCCAAAAGTGGGAGCGAGGGGAGGGAGAGAGAGAGGGATGAATCTTTTGATTTAGTACAGTATGTACTGTATGCGAAAAAGTACATTACAGAAAAACTGGATTTTGATCACTGCACACAGAATGAATTTAACAGAACTACAGGACCTCTGAAATACCCCAGGATAATTTTATAGATTTTTAAGGCAGCTTGTTGGCTCCTGACAGACTCTTTAGATTTAAGAATACTACAATTTTAGTCTAATAAGTGAGGCAGTATCAGGTTAATATTGTATATTTATTAGAAAAGACTGACTTCCTAACATCACCTTAAATTATTAGTATTGAAATAATGGCATTAACACAGTTTATTGACTAAGAAAAAGATTTTTGGTTAAGAAATGAATGGAGAGTCAGGAAATCCAATTTCATTTCTTGCCTCTTGCACAGATTTTTCTCTGCAGGCATGACTAGTGAGGTATACAGTCATATACTAAAGCACACCTTCAGATGTCCAATTTAACTGCTGTGTAGTATTAAATTGGAAGGGCAGGATATTCTTCTTAGGTATTTAAAAATCTCTTTCAGAGGAACCTGTTTCCCACACCTGAAAAAGGAATCTAGGTATCTAAGGTGTGAGGGCCTGGCACATGCAGATTGGTGATCACTCTACTTAAGCTAAGAACCTAGAATATGTCTCATAAAGTCTACTTAAGGTGATATTTGACTTGCCAAATATTTGAAGAGAAATTCAAGCTACTAACAGTTCATTACTGCTTATTTCTAAGCTTTCTTTAAATCAATCCTTTTTAGAGTGATCTCCATTTTAGGCCATACTTCTTTCT
Source organism: Piaya cayana (assembly GCA_013389865.1). Classification (NCBI taxonomy): domain Eukaryota; kingdom Metazoa; phylum Chordata; class Aves; order Cuculiformes; family Coccyzidae; genus Piaya; species Piaya cayana. The sequence goes on from WAAB01012366.1 coordinate 337,909, forward strand.
TAGGCAGCAAGATGAAATCTCCAGTTTGCAGTAATGTGTACTCTAGTCAGGGAAGAGATAGAGAAGGGTTAGTGCCCAGTGGGCAGAGAAATTCCTTTGAAAAACGTATATTGTAACTAATAGCAAAATATTTCAGTTGCACATGGTAGAATAGGAATAAACCATCCTAATTGGTTAAACTGATGCATAAATTGGACAGATATCTGAAGGCAGGCTTCCAGACCTAAATAGCAGAGCTCTCCAAAAGTGTCTCCGTAACAGACCTTCTCACCCTGAGAATTTCTTCACAGATTAGTCTATAGCCCACCAGGTATTTTTCATTTCCTTTCACTAGGACAAGTTCCACAAGTCTACTACGTCTATAAGAAATCAATCTAATTCACGATTTAACAAAATTCCTGTGGATTCTGAATGCAGACAAATGACATAGTAACACATCTTGGGATTTTTAATATGGCATTTTCTATGGTTTTAAGTAGACAAGTAGTGAAAAGTAGTAACAAGTACATATAATAAAAGTTATAATGATCATTTCATTTACACGTAAGTGCCTAAACTTTGCAAGTTTGTCTGATCCCTTTTTTTGATTTAGTCACACAAGTAAAGAAAATCACTTGTCATCAACACATAGACATTCATGGAAACCTGCTAAACTACTCACCTGCATGGGTGACAGTAACAATGACCTTTACCTACCTAAAATGTAGACATCTTGTCTATGCTAATTATCCAGGTTTACTTTACAATCAGTGTAGAGGCAGAGAGGTTACCAATAGAGTACCAATCCTTTTGTAAAAAAATATCCGAAGATAACTGAGTTGATTTTCTCTTTAAAAGTGCTTTTGTTGCAATTGACCACAGAGAAATGCTACAGTATTGAGTACAGATGCCCTACAGCTGAGATTGGGTCAGCTGAATCCCACCTGGGTGCTGGTTTTGTCCCTCAAACCTTGTGTACTTAGGAATATAATTATCCTATTAATAATAATCACAAAAGAATTATTGAAGCCAATAAAAGATGAACATAAACAATGGATTGAACAGTACAGACCCAAAGGAACCCCTGGATCTAGTAACCCGTTTGGCTGGAAAAATGAATCCTTTATCATCTACTCCAAAGAATACGTGTAGTTCACATTTCCTCTCGCCTGCACACTCAACTCTAGCTTCTTAATGCTAATGACCAGGGCAAAAAATAAACTATTTTCACATCACAGAACTACCTAGAGACTCTCTTGGCTGTTGTTTCAAATTTTAAGTAAAGCTTTTATTTTAGTTAAAAGGGCAGTCAAGGTACCTCTTATCAGCCATATTTCCTCTGTTTAACTCTTGTCATCTCATCATTTGACATGCCCACTGTGATTCTCACATCAGTGGAGCTGGACTGAATGTCTGGGTTACGTATGGGAGTTACTCTATAGCAAAACAATTTAAGTTGGCTTTTTTGTCAGAATGTGCTTTGCAGATTGCAATTCTTTCCCAGCCTCACCATTCAGCTGAGAGAATAACAGCCCAGTTGTAATGTGACAGAAGTTATGCATGTCCATAAATCATATGTATTCTTCCTCATCAAACAGGACGCCTTGGATTGTAATTGTTTCAGCTGGGTTTCTCTGTCTTACCAATATATTTTTCAGCTGATTTATGACATTTACACTAAATGTATGATCTCCAAATATCTGGAAAAGAAGCCACGTACTTTCACCTTTAACTCACAAATGTCAGTCCTCATGCTTTTGAGGGTGTGAGTGATTATTTATGTTCTTATGTTGGCTTTCTTAACAAAACTCATACTGGCTACAATCACAACATAAATAATATGTGTTTCCTAGCCTCTGGCTCCAAAATAGTACTCTTTCCCAATGGTTACCAATGCCCAAATACCCTATCTTACTCATAGGAAAAGGATAAGCATTATTTTTCTCTTGGAAATTGCACTTATCACACAAATAACTTTTCTGTTTGGTTGTTTAATGTTACATCTTTTAAAAAAACCACAACCCTTTACATACCAATGACTTTCTGTGGAATCCTGTGAGAATCATAAACAGCCTTAGAATCAGTCTGAGTGTTTCACAGAGTGTTTTGGAAGCTGTGAATCTCCAGACACTTGCAGACTGGCCACATTCAGAATACACTGAAACACACAGGGCTTCACTGGACATGCAAACCCTCTTTATCTCACGTCTCACTAAAATCCTAGTACTTCTCCTTGACACATAAGCAAGCTTCATAGTAAATGAAATTTTAAATTCCTCTAATCTATATATTTTTCACATAAGAAGACTAAAATATTGTAAATTTTATCTTTAATATATGATGTGGATTATTTCAAATGAAAATTACCATGATGGTCTTTTCACTAGCACCAGCACTTGCAGAGCATCACAGTCAGTAAAAAGTTATCCTCCAGAAACTTGAGAAAGGATTGCCCTGTCCCATTAATTGCTATAGTTCGAATCAACACTCATTTTGCAATGTTTCTGCTGCATGTGCTTTCATTTAGGTGTTGAAGGAAACTATGAAACTTTTCACAAAGTGAGGCTTTTCTGGCAGTCTGTATGTTACTTTTGAATCCAGGCACAAGTGTTAAATTTTTTTGAGGTCTACCACCTCTGACACATCAGATACCTTTCTCTGTTACTGCTCTTTACTGAAAATTGACCATCAATATCTTAATTTGGGTGAATATTATTGTTATTCTTTGTAAATCTATTCAGTTCTCTGTGTGCAAGATAGAAATACAACCACAGTCCAGTCCTCAGAAAAATTGTTTTCTAGAAGACAGATAGAGAAAGGGGGTACTCAGAACAACCAGGCACTAATTACCAAATGCAATCAGGTACCTCTGCTCACTGAGACCGTTGAGAGTCAGGCACTAAAACTATATGCCTAAGCTGGATCTTAACCATACTTCTGAAAAGATGTAGTAGAAGATGTAGAGGACAACCACCTTACATGTACTTTTTACTTTGTCTGGCTTTTTGTTTGTTTCTGCCTTTATTATTTACTTTGGATCTTTTTATGAGCTTTGAGTACAGTTTTAAATCAAGAGAGGATTGAGGCCACATGTTAAGTTGTAGTTCACATGCCTCCCTGATATGTTCTGCATTAGTACGATCATTTTCACTTGGCATTATTTCTGTGCAATGATAATGGCAATTCTGTGGCACCAGAATTATCCTGGAAGTGTGACATTTACTGTTATCTTGGGCTTGACTGACTGAAGAAATCTATTTACTATGAAATATGTGGTATTTTCAAGGGGAAAGTAATTGGTCACTGGACAGCCTTGGAAGGATGCCACCATGAGTAAATGAGATGCATTCTATGCATTCTACTGTTGGAATGAGCATATTTAGTTATTTCAGTGGAGTGTACTTTTCCTCTTTAGTAAATATACATGTACCAAAAGCTCTAGAATAAGATATTTTTAATATATATTCTCAGTATGATCACTCGGTCCGCACTTCCCCTGTCATTTTTCTAGATGAGCTTATGCTCTAGACTTGGAATCCTTAATGAATTAATGTCAAAAAGTTTTCATCATCTTAATTAATAGAAATAAACACAACAATGGGCACTCAAGAATCACTGTCTTTTTCTGGCTTCTCAGTGTTTCAAATCACAATAGTAATATATTAGAATACTGGTGTTAGAGAAAATTTGAATAATAAAAAATATAGCCCTGTTTCAAGGTTATTTCATTATAGTCATGTTTTTATGTTCAGAAAATCAACTTGCAATTGTTCCTTTCAGATCAGAGTGGTTTTAAGTGACAGAAGACCAGAAATAAAATATTATTATATTATTAACATGGAGTAGCGGTAATTTCACTGAATCATATCAACATCTGTTGAGATCTAAATACATGTTCAATTATGTCAGGTTGAAAAATCTTTCAAACTAATAGAAGTACTAAAATTTTTACCTTGACAGTGCAGGAAAGGTAAGGCTAAAATTTTCTCATTTTTCTTCAGAGCTACTTTAAAGGTTATGGAGGGCCATAGCAATGGAAATTGAGGTTCTTGAAGTATTTTAAAAAGTAATGTTAATTTTGTTTCCCCTGACTGATGGATGCTTTGGGAACACTGGAAAAGAAGACTGGGGCAGGGAAAGGAGAATGGAGACAGAAAGTCAGAATGAAGTAGAGAAGTTAATATAAGATAACTACACCCACAAAACAAAAGAATTGGAGCACTCCATGAAACTATCATATAGAAGACCTAACAAACAGAAACGCGCTTTTGGGCTTTTTTCCGCAGCATAAAATCATGCTGTTCATCTTCACAGTAGATTTTGGATGTCAAAAGCACAGATTAGCTGAAAACAAATTTAGACAATTTTCTGGGTATCCAGAGTCAGTTATTACAAATGGTGGGCCAGAGGCAAACTATTTCAGAACAGGACATCGTGGGATTCTGGGAGTGTGCAGCTGCAGCTTCTTTGAGCATCCACTCCTAGACAGCTGCAGGTGGGAAACTGTTTTGCAAATTGTTATAGCTCAGGCTTGGTAGTCAAAAACGTAGAACAGGATGTTTCCATCTGACTGGCTGTAGTCTTTTGTTAAAACAAACAAACAAATAAATAACCCACATTCCCTCTAAAAACCACAATGCCTTGTTTCAGGGAAAGCCTCAAAACAGTTTGAGGGCACTCATCCTGGCAATGTGATAGCAGTCTTATTATGTTTAGCAATGCTTGAGGTTCAGGCCTCTTCCCTTCATTGCTGCCAACATGATATGTAGCCATGGCATTCATCATGGCTTAATGTCAGATAAGACTTTGTGGTCTAGCATGACAGGCAAGGAACACTTCTTTCTACTACCGGTAACTCCCCAAGAATGCAATCAAAAGAAGGCTTCACTGCTGAGACCTTTGTTTTGCTGGGATGGGACTCATGCCTGGACCATAACTGGGGGTTGGATGCAGCAGAGGAATAGGCTTGGTTGGTACATGGGAAGTACAATATCTAATTAGCATTATGAGGGAATTAGTGCCACACATGCAACATCCATACTTTTGCAAAACAAAAAAAGAAGGGAGTGAAAACCTCAGATTTAATACTTCTTCAACAGTAACATAGCCACTACTACTAGCTCCTTTTCAAAAGCCATTGAAATGTTTGTGAAATGATTTTGTGTGGTAACTAACCTGATGGTTTTGCTTTATTTCACGAGGTCACCACTTTATGTCTGCTATAGGTCTGAAGTGTTTCACCCAGATTTGAACCTCCGCCTACCACAATTATAGTGTTAGAGTTCATCCGACTTCTCCCAAAAGCCTTGGTGGGCTATTTTATTTTTTTCCTGATTAAATTGTGGAAACATAATTGTATTGCTACTGCTGGTCTAGTGTTCACATATTTGATTTGGTTGCACTGAAAAGCTCACATCACACGTCCAAGGAAAGGGCAACCATGTAAATTAGACTTGTGTTGCTTAGCCGGAGAAAACATGGTTTAAATGGCTGGTCTTGACATGTCTCAAAGGATCTATGAAATGGATTTGGAGCCAGCCTTCCTCATCAACTAATCTATGTGTGAGAGCTAAATAAAGGAACCTGAGGGAAAGGTGAAAAAAGAGAGCAAGTAATTAAATATTAGAAAAAGGGGGAAATAAAAAATAGATTTATACCATTTTCTATGTTTATTTAATTGAATTGACAAATATATCATGAGGCAGAGGTTAACTAAACAACCGCTGGTGAAAGCTATATAGACTAACAATATAATAAAATGTTGCATGAAGCAGAAAATTCTATGACAGTTTGGTAAGCAGAGTATTCCCTCTTTCAGTTAGAGGGTATTTATTACCCAGTAACCGTGTCTTGATACTCAAGCAAGACAGATGATGTGGTGACAGATATTCAAGATTCTGAACTAATATTCGGTCTTTTATAGAGAACAAGAGAAGGCAGTAGAATTTTTTTCTGTAACAGCTTGCTTTTTTTATTGCTCTCTGGGAATGGAATTGAGCAATGGTTTCTGAAGGGCTGGAGTGAGTTAGGGATGGGGATACAAAAGACTCCAGTCCACTCTCTTGAATTTCTATTTTAGCCCGGATATGTCTTGAAAAACCTAATGACACCAGTGGAAGTGCTCTGAACATACTCTTTTCCAGTGACTATAAAGACTTTTAAAGAACTTACCAGGCAATTGTCTATCTTCTGTCTCAGTCAAACACAGGAAGAGTGCATGTTATATTCCTTTGAAGTTTCATTATTTGTGAGATGGGACTCTATTTTAAACTGCACATGACAGTCTGAACAATCAAGCACTCTAAACAGAGTTCATATCAATATTTACAAACTTCTCATAAGATATTATTATATTACCTTAAATCTACAATTTTTCAGATGATCAGAGGAACAAGATAAAAAGCTATTTTGTTTGCATGTAACTCTTTGATTCAATGAATTTCTTTGGATAAGTAGCTCATTTAGTTAAAATTTTCTTTTTAATTTTGATTAGTATTGCATTATTTCCCCAATAAGGTTATTAATACAAGAAAAAAATTGCTAACAACAATGTTGTGCAGTCTCTGGACATACTATATACCTTCCCACTATTCTCAGCAACTGGTTTAGGTTTTCATTTTACACGGCACTGCAATGTAGGTGAACACACTGATCAAGATATTACTGAAGTTTCAGGTTAAGAGTTATCAGCTCTTGTCCCTACATAAACCAAGATAGGTTTCAAAAGTTAAATACAAGTTCTACTTTTCTATGTCATTCACTTTTGAGCAGTCAGAAAATCATGTGCTACACACATAAAAGGATGTAAATGGAATGATCTTGGAGCCTTGTTCTTTGAAAACACCAGTAGGATGAATGACTTCACTAGTGGTTTCCATTCTGTGATATCTCTCTAAACATTTAGATCAGTATCACTTCCCAGAGTACATTCAGCCAAGCAAGATACTATCTGGCAAAATGTATCTTCAGTGCCTTTCATTTCTGAACTCATGCAAGGCCTCCATGAGCAGAGCAGTGCAGGTATTCTGTACCAGGTGATGAAGACATTTTAGAAGGCCAATCACTAGTGCAGACATACTCTAAACCTCTAGCTTCTTGCTTGGCTTACAGTGTCATACATAATTGACTGCCAGCTGGAGGATCTGTTCTGCAAGTTCATGCCCTACAGAGAATTTGCAGCTCAAAGGCTGGCTCCAGAGAGTCACCTCCACTGAGAACATTACCTGGTAACTTCCCATAGCTCATTCAGAGAGGTAAGTTATGTACTAAAGGAGAAAAAAAACCCAAATCTATGATCATTTCAAAGGAGAAGAACAGGAAAATCAGATGTAAGGCTGTAGTCATGGATCATCAATCACCTTTACCTTGCACCAGACTCACAACAAGAATCACATTTTTGTGCATGAGTCCATGTCCATTTGCAATACAAGAATGCTGTTTCTTTGAGACATTTTGGATTCCCCTAATGAAAATCTAAGTATAAATGATCTCTGCTCCTCTTCACCAGAGCAGCCTAATCTAGAATATTCTGATAATGGTATAAGATTCTTGGAACTGGAGTTAAAAAGGGAAATTCCCAAGGGAAAAACTGGCATAGTATTTTTTTCTCTCTTGCTTGTTTTCCTACTACAAATTATTTTTACTATTACCAGATTCAACACAATACTAGAATAATATTTTTCTTCCACACATTAGGCCAAAATCTTTCAGTCTGAGTACATCTAGGAAACAATCCTATCTCTCAAAATGTGTTCCACTTAGGAAGTGCTGCTAGCCTGAGATTTTCCTCTGAGCAGAAATCATTTCCTCTCACTACAGGTGTGAAGCATTCACACTGCTACCTCACACAGGACATGCAGCTAAAGTAATACCCCAGCAAAGACAGAGCTATTCCACCTTCCTGGATGCTCCTTCTGAAACACGGCATATATAAAAGTAAGCAAAAAAGCTACCCCTCAACACTTAACCACCGTAGAATAAAGTATCTTTGAGAAAAAAAAAGTAGGTTCTCATCTCATGCATCTATGATTACACAAAATGAAGCACAGAGCAAACTTTTATGCCAGAAGTTTCACTCCGTATCTCAATAAACTCATCCCATCCAAATGATCTTTACAGACAACATTTGCAGACTTGCTAAATTGCTTGGTCTAATGGCTCCTTCCCTTCCTTCTGCATCCTGAGGGCAGGAGCGTTGTGCACCTTAGAAAACACAGAAAGGAGAGTGGCCTTGGGGATAAATAAATTGCCTCTATGGGAGCTATGTGAAAAATCAAGACCTTATCATTCAGTCTTCAACATCTAACATGTCTGAGTGTGCAAATACTAGCATATCCACCTCATATGTTCAGAATCTTCAAGCCCATGTTGAGATCCTTTAAAATATTGCCTGGTATAAACAGTATTAGTCAATTAATTAGCTTGTGCTCTTCTAATAAAAAAAAAGGAAAGAAACTCATATTTAAATCATGATCGGTATCACCCTTTGCTGGAAGTGAGACTGTGATCTAGCCATTGATAGAAACCATGATGGAAGCTCCAGTATTCCCACGACTGCAAGAGAAGCAAATCAGCCAAAACCAAGGAAATGTTTGATGGCTGAATTCAACCCCAAAGAAAAGCGAGTCAGATAGATTTGAAATTAAAATGCTTGGGTTCTCACCTAGGTTTTTCTTTTGCTTCCTGGTGTAGGATTTTTCTCTCTTCTCTGGTCTTAAAGCTGTTGTGGTTTTGATTATAATTTTTTATAAAGTATTGCGCTAGAAAGTAGACTTTGCTGTTAAGACTGCTATTTTTAAGGGATCTTTTAAGACCTTTTTTTTATGAGACCTATTTTTATGTTCACCTTTGTTATCAGACATCTTTAGACTTTTCACGGCCACAAATAAAGTGATTCACAGGCTGTGAAATGCAGCACACATATCAGAGGGTTTGCAATCTAAAGATCATTGTCTGCAGATGAAATTGAAGAAAGTAGAAGCATATGGACAGCTAGGGCCCACTATTCCCCTCCGCAAGATCTAAGCAGTTGATACACCATCCATGAAAGAACAGAATGTTTGGACACCTGTGCCAGCCAAGTATCTGTCCAAGATGTTTCATAATCTCACTTATTTATGGAATCGGAATAAGATGCCAAGTCAGGTGGGAAAATAAGAGACGATGCTTAAGTCATAGTAAATATTACCTAGCAAGGGGTCAAGGAGAAGTAGTGCTGTTGTCAAGTGGAGAGTGGGGTTGAGAGGGAAGGAAGAAACTACAGAGAGAGATTAAATACCATAAACAGCCAGAGGAATCAGCAGGGAGAGTGATGTGGTAGAGAAGAAATGGAAGGTTTTTCCTGAAAGTCAGGGGTAAAGGAAATAAACTGTACACCATAAAAACAGCTTACAGAATCCCAGTCTCTGAAAGGGGCACCAGCAGTAAGAGAAAACAGTCAGACAGTGTTAGCCTCCCCAAGCATGGATGAGTGCCACAAGACTGAATTCAAAAGAAAACACTAAGCTGGACTTCAGGAAAATGATGAGGTATCCTATCTGCTCCCTGGCTTTCAAGGGATGTTATTGAAAGGTAGGAGAGAGGAAGCACCTGGGCACCTGGTCGACTTAAGCCATGGAATGTCATTTGCACATGAAAAAGTCACTGGAGAGGCAAACCACCAGGGTAATGAATGATGAGTAAATGAGAAGCTGAAATAAGAGAGGGGCAGACTTGAAATTGTTGATAGGGATGCTTTCAAACTCAGCCGGTCACCTCATATATATTCTCCACAAAACTTTCAGTTTCCCCCTTGAGTCCTTCCCATTCAGTCTTTGTTTGACACTCTTACCAATCTACATTTCCTAACAGCTTTTCCAACTCCCTTTCCCTTTCCTGATATCCTTGCCAAATCCAGGCAGTATCTTTCACTTGTTCCCTTCCCCATGTCACATACCAGAACATAATTTTCACAACCTGAGGGTGCCAGCTCTGTGCTGTGCATTAAAATGACATTAAGCATTATGTGGATCAACGGAAGCTAGAATATTTTTTTTGATGGGGTGAGGGTAGAGGGATGGGAAGGAAGGCCTTGTAAGTGGGACTTCTGTAGCAGAACATCCTATAACAAACATATGATAATGTAATCATCACAGATATTTGACAAATGCTACTCAGTTCATTTTTTCTCTTCCTGATGACATATCCCAGGCTTTACACTTAGCTTCTCAAAGATAGATTGTGCATACAGCGAGTAACTAGAGGAATGTGAAAGCAAAAAAACAGAAACACTGCATTTGGGAGAGATTCCTTCACACTGACTTCTTCAGCAAGATCTGCAAATGAAGATAGTTAACACAAGCCAAGGTTATCTGTAAGCAAGCAAGCATTTCATCATGAATAGTAGCATTGTTCTGTTTAAGCATATAAATCACCATCTACACAGTAGCTATGCTTTGCCCTTTTGATGGTATTATATACCCTTCATTTATTTTACTGTGAAAATGTAGAGGAAAATTGCACAAAACTGAGAAGACTTTCAGTTAAAAAAAAAAGGGTGAAACTTAGAGAGTTTATTGAGAATCAGATGATTATGATTAATATCATATGAGCTGTAGCAAAAAATTCTTTTTAGAAAGAATAGTCTGCAAAGTTGTCCTAACGGTTTCAAGTAAAAAAAAGATCAGAATAATATTAAAGAAAAAAATAGAAATAATGCTTACTACAGATTATTATTATTATTTTAGCAGTGTATTTAGCAGAAAATAGGTATAATTGGAAACATTTTCATTTTCTTTTTTTTTTTAAAGCATAATTTCAGAGGTAATAGAAAAATCTGGAGAATTTCCATTTTTCCTTAAAAAAAAAGTAGTGTTAAGTTATTTTTTTCCTACTTTCTACCAATTGTAAAACTTTTGTTGAATGGAAGTCAGTATCAAAATGACAAAAAGAGTTTTCCATGTTTTCATATTGCTTAAGAACTAGAAGGAGCAGAAAGCAAAGGGTTACAGAAAGAATGCCTAACAGAGGACAAGCAAGGAAAGATATCTTTTCAGAATTTCATTAGGCAAAATAGTCTTTCCTATAGGAAAAATATGTTTTAAAAAAACGTTATGCACTTTATCAAAATAGTCTTCCTTCTTGACCAGATTTTCACATTATTTCTAGTGTATTTAAATTGTCTCACTTGGCCGCAAAGGAGCTAATAGAGCTGTACCCTGTAAAGCTTAGATAACAGTTGATCCATCTCATTGAGTTAAATCTTCTTGGACAACACTTAGAGTGAGATCAAGGCTTCGTGTTCCCCTAGTTCTCTACCCATGCTGAGGAGGTCACACTTTTATTTTTGGACTTTCTTGCAGAAAAGAATTTACAGCCTGTCTTTAAGATGTTTTACTTTTCACAGATTTTACTTTCTTAGCCCTGCTTAGCAATGTATCAGTTTTGGGTTTGGACCTCAAAATGCTAGATGAAGGGAAGGATCTTCAGCAAGTCCCTCTGTTTATTTGACATTGCACAATGGATACATGTTGTGTAGACAAAAGCAATGTTTTACAAGTTTTCACATTGGATTTTGAAAAGAGTGTTTTCTTTACAATGTATGTATCTTTATATAGGCTGTAGGCCAGGTTAAGCAATGTGATGCAAAGGCTGGGCAGACAGCCTCTGTTCACAAATGCACACTTATTTCACCTCATCTTACATTACTATCTCTACCACGAGGCTCGCACTGAAGGATGTTTTACACACAACATTCCTGCATGGCTTCTCTACTTTTATCCCATATGTAAAAACTAGGAGGTGGGACCAGCAAATCCAATATCAACAGTGGTGATGGGGCAGAAGACAGCTTTTGAAAGGGAGCCTACAATTTCAGCTGTTTGACATATCTTGCCATCAACCCATATTATTGCCAAACATCATTTCTCTAGTTTCACAATGCCGCGACCTGAAAGAGATCCTTTGGAAAGTGGTAGCAGAGCAGACCACTCTGAAGGGATGATATAGTGATGCTAACAGCCATAACATGGCATAGTGCCATGCTCTCTCTTTGAAATGTGCAGTGAGAAACAGCCTGTATTTCCATGGCAATATATTATCTGCCTGAGAAGCAAATGTTGCACAACATAGAAATCGAACCCTGATCCATCATTAACACAGACATTTTAGGAGACAGAACATTACTAGCAGAGAACTGGCAGAGATATTTAGCAGAAAGATGGTTATTGGTTGAGATCATGATATCTTTAATGTGGTCTGCATTAGATATATTGTTCAACTAAATTTTCTTTTGTAATAATTCAGCTTTTTCATTTGCACTCAGAAAAACGGGTGAATTTCAAGAGGGCTTCAGGTCACTGGAAGAAGCATTTTCAACACCTTGTTGGCTTTTTTTGCTCCTGGCTATTCTGAAGGGGCCAAAATCAAACCATTACACTTGGGTAGCTTTGAATTAGTAAGTTCAGTACATACTATTGAAAATTAGCACATAAGTAATGAAAAATGCAAGAGTCCTAAACAAAACTAAACCAGATTCGTAGAATCTTGACTGGCTTGTAGATGTTTAATGCCCTGTTTCTGAATGTGACTAGGTTGTTGCACCTCTCCTATATGCCTGTTGCAGACCTGTAGACTGCATAGACATTCAGACCTTCATGGATTTAGACACTGTGCCAGGAGCATGCCCTATTTACATACTGATTGGCTTGAACATCACATAAAGCACAATATGGGCACTCTTTCTTCTGAAAGCAATACAAACCAGAAATTGCTCCTCTGTTTTGAGATCCACCTACCTGAATGTGCACAAAGCATTTGACACTGGTCCACACAACATCCTTGTCTCTAAATTGAAGAGATGTGGATTTGATGGATGTGCTTCTCAGTGGATACAGGATTGATTGGATGGTAACACTTAAAAAGTTGCAGTCAACAGCTTGACATTTAAGTGGTGACCATAGAATCATAGAACCACCAGGTTGGAAGAGATCCATCAGATCATCGAGTCCAACCATTCCTATCAAACACTAAACTATGTCCCTCAGGATCTCGTCTACCCATGCCTTAAACACCTCCAGGGAAGGCGAATCAACCACCTCTCTGGGCAGCCTATTCCAGTGCCTAATGACAAGTAACAAGTAACAAGTAGCGCTCCTCAGGGGACAACATTGGCACCAGCGTTGTTTAATATCATTGTTGGTGACATAGACAGTGGGATTGACCGCACCCTCAGCAAGACTGCTGATGACACCAAGCTGTGTGGTGCAGTTGACCCACTGGAGCGAAGGGATGCCATCCAGAGGGACATTGACAGGCTTGAGAGGTGGGCCTGTTTGAACGCTATGAATTTCAACAAGGCCAAATGCAAGCTCCTGAATGTGAGTAGAGGCAGTCCTCAATATCAGCACAGGCTTGGGTATGAATGAATTGAGAACAGCTCTGCTGAAAAGGACTTGGGGGAACTGGTGAATGAAAAGCTGGACATGAGCTGACAATATTTGGTCACAGCCCAGGCCAACTTTATCCTGGGCTGCCTCCAAAGAGGCATGGCCAGCAGGCTAAGAGAGGGGATTCTCCCTGTCTTCTCTGCTCTCATGAGACCTCACTGGGACTAGTGTATCCAGCTGTGGAACCTTCAGCACTACAAAGTCACAGACCTGTTGGAGCAGTAACAGAGAAGGGCCATGGAGATGAGAGGGCTGAAACACCTCTCCTATGAGGACAGGCTGAGAGAGGTTTAGTGGCAAAACTACTACTCTGTCTGAGGAATAAAATTGATTTTGACCTCTGTTCCAAGTTATTTTTTCAATATAAAGACATTAAACAATGTTTTAAATTACATGTAATTATACATAATTGTCATTTGGAAGTTAGGATCTGGAAGGTAAGTTCCCACTGGTGTCCCCAGTGAAGTAGATATGATTTCTGTCTCCCTTTCCATATTATTCTCATTCTCCTTTCTGTTTAGTGACACAGCTGTCAGATGAAGGGTGGAAGCTGCCTTCAATTCCACTTTACCTACAGTTTGATAGGATAAATGAGTTCTCTTCACATGGGTTTGAATCACCTTTGGCTGAGGAGTTCCTGTTATCCCATTATCCACTTGGGCAACTTCTAGATTATCAGATCAAATCTGCAGCAGATTTATCGGTGACAATGGCTGCTGCTGATGCCTTAGAAACATCATGTCATCTCACCACTCTCCCTGGTGCAACATTTAACTACCTGCCTCTAAAAACTGAGGCAGGATATGAAAATATTCTCTTGAACTTTTCATGCTGAATAACTTGACATTTGTAAACACATGGATGCTCTGCACAGAGTTTCACAGCATCCTTGGTAGGTATTTAAATAAACCTACAATGACTGCTGCACCCCCTGATCATGCTGGGGAGTTTGGCTGTATGAGGAACACCTTTACAAATTAATTATGGTTGCACTCAGGAGAGCAATTTCTACTGAGCTGCCAAATGAAACAATCGCATGATCATCTCCTGGATAGCTATCATCTTCTAGTCATGTATTTTAAAATGCTTTGGAAAACACAGATGAAGATTACTTGTCATCTGTTAGTTACTAGTGATCTTTGAAGTCCACTGCTTTTCTTTTTAATGATCGTAGATCATTGAGAAAATATTTGATGTGCCATACTCAAGATATTTCTAGTGTATACTTTCTTGGATTTTAGAATATATTCTTTTTGCTCTCATTAGATTTTCACTCATGAGGAGCAATAGACAGGTGATCCCACAGTGTTCTGCAATTGTATATATTGCTTACTGTGTATTAATGTATGAAGAATGTTTCTGATAAAAGAATTCTAAGATAATATTACATCCAGAGAGCCTAAATCCAGCAGCATAAATTAATTACTGCTTATTAGAGAAAGTGTTGGAAAACGTAAAGATTTGCCATTTTTCACAGTGCTATTTGAAGAAAAAACATGCAACTTCCAGCAATGATGTAAGAATGACAACACTGCCTGGCTTCATAAGCCTGTCACTAACATGAGACAACAAGTGAGCTGAATAACTCTGTTAAGGCCCATCTCTACTACTAACCAAAACCAAACTTAATGAGTTCCAAACAGGACTCTCCAAATTGAATTGCATGGCATACTTCCATTTTGCCTCATCACTCCTTGGTACAAAATTTTCCTGTTTTCTGACTATATACAGACAATTTTACAAAAGAACATATATTTTAGTACATCGTGGTGTAAAATGTTTCTCTGTCAACATGTTTGTTTTTTGAGGTTTTTTTATATTCACACATACACATCTGCACTTTGTGGTTAGATTTCAGGATGGTTACAGAATTATTCATTTGTGAGCACCTGAAAATAATTCAGTCAATAGCCAAGGGAAGAAAGGCAGAATGAGAAAGATAATGGGAATTAACAAGCAAAGCAGGCTGTGATGAACTAGAACAATGTGAACTTTCAGCCATTTTGCACCTGGAACCTGGAGCAGTGTGTCTAAAATTATCATCATTGTGATCCGAACTGGGAATGATCATGGCATGAGCAATTGAGATACTGAGCTTTTGAGGAATAGTGGTGAAATCCTCATGCTTACACCTTTTATAGCTAGAGGGTGCCTTGAAGTCCATGATTCTAGATGATGGAAAGTTCCCCTGACAAAGAAGATGATAGTTTTAAGGACATGTTTCAAATGCTATTTTTGAAACTTGGCTTCAATTTCCTTGGATTTATCTGCATGCCTGGAGTTTATGCATTCAAAATCAGCTTTCATATGACAACCTAGCAATAGAAAAAGTTTTTTATTGTACTAGAAGACAGTAATAGCAGAGCTGGTTCTTATTAAAAACCACAGATTGTTCCTAATTCTTCCCCCTACCCCACCACTGGGAACAGTAAAGCCAGTGGTGTTTTATCTTGTTTGTAAACATACCACATTACACAATAATATTCAAAACACAGGTAAAAGGCATCTCCCTTCACATAAGATGTTTGGTGTTTTTGATGAAATCAACAATGTCCAATGGATCTAATGGAAGTAGAGACAATCATGACATGTCCAGAGACATTAAAGATTTCATTACCATTTAGAATTGATATGATTGGGTTTTTTTCTGATTTTACCAAGCAAGACCAACAAGGAACACTTTAAAAATTCTTCCATGACTGCATATGTTTAAAAAATCATATTATCAATCATTTTGTGCTCAATATTCTGAGCTCTACTAATTACGAAGGAGTAAAGAGACATAACTGATGAAAGCTGGGCAGAGGAAATTAATATATATTTCTTCATTACTATAAAGAGAAAAAAAATAACAGCTTCATTCAAGATGTGAGTTCAGTGCTGATTCAAATTAAATGATACATTTTGAAACCTCTGCCATCACAGAAGTTTCACTGTTTGTGTCTGAAATACTTAAGAACAATTCTAACTAAAATTAAGAAGAAGTCAGATCAACCAGTCTATGGCCTGCTTTTCTCTAACAGTCTGAAAACTAGCCTGTTTCCAAAATGGAAAAGCAGGTTACAGCCTGTGGGTCATACTTTCTGAAAGCTCAGCTGGAAAAGATGTTGATCCATTTCAGTAGGTTTTGCTGAGATTTAATTGTCACAATTGCTTTGAGATATAATGTAGTAGTACATATAACTGCTGAAATTATTTTGTTTCTTTAAAGTATGCTTACTATAATTAAATAGATACTGGTCACATTCATCTCTGCATAGCTATTTTACAGAAGGTCTCCTGGAATGGTGGTTTCTGTTTTGTAACCTGTAGACTCCTGTGAGGTCCATGAACTACATCAAAGGAATCTGTCAAAGGTTCAAACAAAATGCTAGGGTCTTCAGGAAGTGAGGAATCATCCCTTTACATATTGTTTTCTAGGTGAGTTCACCAACCAAAAAGGATGAAATACACTGTCCCAAAATGTTCTTTTGCCAGTCTGTTCTGTGAGGGTTAATGGCATACACAGGCGTTCTGTTAAATGTCACAGTAGTTACTACACTCTAATCCTGATCCCCAACCTACTGTAGCTGCTGTAAAATATATAGTAATAATTTCCTGAGGCAGGGTAATGTATAAGGAATGTCAGACCAGGCTCTGGACATATTTGCCTTAGCTCTGTTTTATTAAAGTGAAACTTTTATTAAGGCATGTGGTGAATTGAGCAATCTGCATGATTCATGCAGTTATAAACCTATTGCTACACTTACAATAAATCAATGAGCCATTGTCGTATGTTCACTGTACAGTAGATTAAATAATAAGGGGAAAAAACAACATGGAAGTATTATTCAGCCATATGAAAGTATTAAAAATGTACTCTAGATGTATTAAAAGCACCAAATTGTAGTTGACCTAAGCTTTATTCCATAAACAAGTTTCCTTGTATGCAGGGTATTTATTTACTCATGGTCTACATAAAAGTCTATATAATTAAACATGTTAAATTATGTCTTTCGCTGAGTTATTTCTGATTGGAACATGCTCTTATGATTCACAAATTAAATCTATGGGCCAAGGCTCCAGCTCGACCTCTACATACCCTCAGTTCTACTGCTTAGAAGGAAACATGAGAAGGAACCACTCCTTCAGGACTATGGCTGTCATAGGAAGATGCTGATTCATCACTCCACTCATGCCAGAGTTGCAAAGGGTCATTTTGGGTTGGGGCTAAAAGGAATGGTTGTGGTTTCTCTGCATTTATCCACATACTTCTGTATTATTTTCTCATCCCTTTCTGAATTTTCATCTCCATCAGGCACAGTGAGACTGCACAAGGCATTAAGGAGGCAAGTTAGAGTGAAATAGATTAAAAAATTCTCTTTTCCCTTTTCGCAAGAAGGGAAGAAATGGATGAAAGACCTTATCAGTTCCTGGATGGAATTGTGCTCCATATTGATTTAAACTTACACAGAAGTGCATAAGTATTCCTTTAATATAAAGAGATAAGCACCAAAATGCATTACATTTCAGAATTTTCACATAATTGACATTGTTTCACAGTAAGAAACAAAGTATGCTTTTCAGTCAAAAGTACCTGTTTCTTCTCTGATATGCCAACTCTCTCAGTGTTTTATTTTGATTATTTGAAAACACATTCAAATTCAATCAGAATAGTTACAATTACACGTTTTTCCCATTTTATTTCAAATGAGCACCATGAACCCATGCTTGCATATTTGCTAGTTAAAAATGCAATGCCAAAATGTATTCCACTTTCTTTCAAATTAGAGGTTTAATCAATAAAATGCAAATTCATTTTCTCCACTAGTTTTTCACGCAAACTGCCTCAGTTACTGTTGCTGAGCCATTGAATAGATTGAATAGATTTCTGATCTGACCTCATAGATGTAGTGGTTTTGATTTTTAGACCCTCCTTGGTAACCAGGTTGTAACTGAGGAAGTAGTCATCCTCCCAGTATTCCACGCTATTTTCTACATAAACCAGGGTATAAATAAGGAAGGGGAGAAGCCTATTGTTCTCTCTTCCCTTTCCGGTGGACACGGGAGCAGGTTCTCTGCTATCGCCTCTGNGATTTCTGTGTCCAAGGGACTAAGAGTTGACCGCATGACAAGCACAGCTCTCCAAAATAATTTACAAAGTATGCTTTAAAATGTACAAACTCTACACTTGATAATCCGAGATAGGATATACAGTCCAGATACAATCAGGAGAATTGAGACTTGTGTCCAGTTCTTCATATTCTATGATGTCAAACAACCACCCCAGAGTATGTTCCTTGATTTTAAGTAGCCCAATCACAGACTCTGTTCAGATGAGTGACTGCTTGGTACTCAGACTTGTTTTTTTTCATCAAAGTCAAATGCAACATGCAATGTTATGGGTCACCAAGTAGATTTTTTTATTCTTCTTGGCATTATTTTGGCCAAGTTGAACAACATTAACAAAAATTTTAAGGATTTCCTGCTTGTAGGAATAGTTCAACAGCTCATGCATTCTTCTTTCATTTAAACTAGTCTAAACTGGCCTCTTCAACACAAAGTTGGGCAGGAACAGCTTGAATGCTAAGAAAGAGAATAATAGAAAGAAGATTTGAACTGCCAGCATGCCCAGACCTATGTGGGACCCTGGAGTCCAGTATTCATGATGCACTTATTAGCATTGGACTAGGTAGGCAGAGAATTGGACAACAACCTTATAACTTCAGCCTCTGTCAAAGTTAGTTGACTGGTAACATTTACAAAGTCAAGTTTAAGCTTTCTCAGCATACGTAGAGTGACATGACCACAGAATGAATGTCACTTACATTGATTAAAACTGTAAAGATTAATCCCATAAGTTTTCAAAATACAAAACTGAACACGTAAACTCTGTAAATTTTGATAGATTTATGATTTTTAAGCAAATTCTTTCTCCATCTCTTGGATATTTCTTAGAGAAGAGGGAAAAAAGCCTCTTTTTCCCCATTAAATATTTTAATTACTAGGGAGACATGAATCTGAGTCTGTACTGATAACTCTGGCTCTGCAGGCATAAGACTTGACATCAACCTCTTCACAGTTAACTAAAATTGGTGATGGACTTGAACCAAAAGCTATTATAGTATTACAGTATATTTCTAAAACTATGATTCCACCCACAAACACTTCAAATATTTGTATTTTGGGGAAATGTTTTTCATTTATTGATCTGTGATTTATATTCCATAAGCTTTCAATGAGCATCAATATTTTCAGTACTTAAACCACTTTTTAAAGTCGAATGTACACTCATAATCTGTTGGGATGGTTTTGAAATTTACCTTTGACCCTACGGTCAGTTAGGCCTTTTAGTCAGGTCTTGGTAAAAATCAGAAAATGTAAAATTCAACAAAAAAAATGAGGTTTCCTCCTAGAAACTGTGGGAGAACGGATGAAGCAAGAGAAAGACAAAAAGGGCAAGGGGAGGGAGGATGTCTAAGGCAAAACCAGGAAAAAGCACTAATTATTATGAGATAACAGTTCTCATATTTTTATACCAGTTAGTGTGTCATTGCACAAAGACCTGCTTGTCTGAGACCTCCAGTGGAGGAAGCATGTAGGAAGCTCCATGTAGAATCATGTAGGCTAGCTCCAAGTAAGCAGCAATAGAATGAGAAACAGTGTGGTTGTATTAGAACAGACTTGTACCCAGTGCAGTGCTAAAGACTAGGCAAAGTCTGGCTGGAAAGCTGCCTGGAGGAGAGGGACCTGGGGGTGTTGGTTGACAGTCGACTGAACATGAGCCAGCAGTGTGCCCAGGTGGCCAAGAAGGCCAATGGCATCTTGGCTTGTATCAGAAACGGTGTGACTAGCAGGTCCAGGGAGGTTATTCTTCCTCTGTACTCGGCACTGGTGAGACCGCTCCTTGAATNGAGGGAGTGGCCTCAAACTCTGCCAGGGGAGGTTCAGGTTGAACATTAGGAAAATATTTTTCACAAAAAGGGTGATTGGGCACTGGCACAGGCTGCCCAGGGAGGTGGTTGATTCACCTTCCCTGGAGATATTTAAGGCACAGGTGGACAAGGTGCTGAGGGACATGGTTTAGTGTTTGATAGGAATAGTTTGACTCTATGATTTGATGGGTCTTTTCCAACCTGGTGATTCTATGATCCTATGATTCAATAGGATCTGTCAAGGAGCCACAGTGCACCCTCATTTCTGGTCCTCTCAGTGTGCTCTGCTGATTCTCATGTGCTGCACTGGGGAAGTGGGCTAATATTTGGGAACACTGATACCTCATGCCCTGGAGATATTCCAGCTCTTTCCACATTGTTGCAAGAATCCCAAAACACTGCGCCACTACACAGAATGGATATGCTGGAGTTGCTTTAATTTAGAGGGTAAAAAGTATTTCTGAAAAGTATTTCTCAGATGAGGAAATATACAGCCAGAAATACTCACACCACTACTCAAGATGAGATAACCAGTCAGTTCTCAAAGTATGTGCAGAATTTACCTCCCGATGCCCTGACAAGTGGCTACTCTGTTAGATCAGAGGAATTGTTAAGTATTCATACAAGCACTTTATTTGAATGATTAGAAACTGTAGAAACAAATTTAATTTCAATACAACAAATACTAAGCATATACAAGTGAATAACAGAAAAACAAAACAAGTAACCATAATTGTTTGTGAAACTTCCACCTACACAGATTTGCAGCTTAAAACCTGATTGCTTTGGTTAACAAGAGCTTGTGAAACTCATCCCTTATTTTTCCTTTGCAAGGATTTACTCCTTTTTAACTTGAACCACCAGGTTTTATCTAGTTGGGGGTCAAACACCACATTTTCCCTGGCTTGCAGCTGAAATCATAATTTAGCATAGGTTTGCTTCATACAGCCTCAAACCTTTAGAGCTGTGAACTCTGACAGAACCTTTAGAGAACCTGATGTAAGTTTCAGATTTGTAATGAAACTCAAGCCTGGGTGGGTTTTGGGTTTCATTACAAAAGTTCTGCACAGCTGCACTAAAAACTCAAACCAGGTTTCATAAAAGTACCTGTTGTGTTTAAGCCAGGGAGTCATGCTGGGAACTATATTTAATAAGTAAGAAGTTGTAGGAGTGCTGATGTAACTGTGTAAAAGAGGTTTTTAAAATACAGGAGATTTGACATGGAAACCACTTTTAAAAGCAGTGAAATACTTGATCCAGAACTGTTGTCCCTCTAAACCCAGAATATGAGAAGATCCAGTGGCACTTTCAAGAGGAGTAACTGCAGTCCCTACAAGATTTAGTTCTTGAATACTTTATGTGGAATACATGGAACAGGTTGTCCAGGGCAGTGGTTGAGTCACCAACCCTGGAGTTATTTAAAAGGCAGGTAGGTGAAGTGCTCAGGCTTAGTTGCAGACCAGTATGGTTGGACATGACNACACCTCCAGGGAAGGCGAGTCAATCACTTCCCTGGGCAGGCCATTTTGAACTTTTGAACTCTATAGGTCCTTAGTAACATAGAGTAGATTCTTGCAAGGAAATACAGAAGCAGTCAAAATACCTAACTTAATTGTGGCAGGAAATATTTTCTGTCCTCTACAAGGCAACTTTATTCCTTTCATTTCTGGCTCTGTTGCCCATTCCTGATGAGATGCTCCTAGAAGATGCTGTGTGATCTTCAGTCCTACTCTGTGCATAAAGCTCTGAGAGGAGAAAGCACTGAGTTTGTCTATTCTGTGTTTGCATCATGGGACTCTCAACCAATGACCGTAAGTTCCAAAATAATAGCATTAATGACAATGGCAATAAGTGTCAGTTGTATTAAGTCAATAAGCTGTTCTGAGCTTGAAAGAAAACAGTAGGGCTCTGATCCACCATGGTGTTTAATATGTGCTTGTTTTAAGCACATGAATGGGCCGATTAAAAGCATATTTTAAGCATACAAATAGGTCAATTAAAATTGAGCACATTTAGACTGTTTTACAAGTTGAAGTTCAAAAAGAGGAGAAAAAGAGAAAGAATGCAGGAGGTGAAAGAATGCATACAGTAAGATTGAGCCTTTGACAATTATCCAATTCCATTTTCAAGTGAAAGAAGAAGATATTGAATTTAATTGAATGCCACAGTAGAGTCTATGGTGTTAGGAGATTCATCTACAAATTAAAATGATACAGGAAAATTCAAGTGAGGCTGAAGGCTGCAGTGGCATTTTTGGACAGGGAAAAAATGATTTTTTAAAGAATCTGAGTAGGGGAATTATAATATGGAAGAAAAGAGCAACTTCAAAACACAGAAAGTACAAGACATTAACATCGTTAAGTTAAGAATTTCAGAAGTAACCTGGACAGTACTTTTCTCAAAAAGAAGAAAAAAAAATTGTTGCTGATTCTTTACCAGCTAAAATAGGCTTAAATTTGAACCCTATGCATGCTCTATATAACTCAAGAACAGGACATTTTGGGGCCACTCAACACCAACACTTTTCTCAGTGGATCATCACAAATATCCAACACAACTGTTTCTGCAATTCTGCGACACCAAGAAAATCCAGTATTTAATGACTCTCTGATGAATACCTACACCTCTGAAGTGGTATGGTGATGTCGTTGTCTAACATTATTATATTGGGCAATAACATAAAATATGTTGGAATATTGGCTGGGTCAACACCTGTTAAGCATTTCTTTCTCGCTGACACTGTCTGTAATTATTAATCCGGATGTGTTTTGTTAACGTTTACATTTATTTTAAAAACACATTTTTAAAAAAAAATGATTTGAAATAACCATTTGACCAAGCCAACTGCCAAAACATTGACATGTCACAAGGTTAAGTCACATGATTTATGGTTTTTATTTTTCTTAAATCATAGCAATACTATGACATTTGCAAGCAATTCTTCTTGCTCATTTCCTACACTCCTGTTCCCAAAACTTTATTTCTCTTTTGTTTTAATAAGTTACAAGTTCCTCAGATCTGAGAATCCCTACTATTGAATCATCGTGTGATTTCCATTCTCAAATAGCTCCATCTTGGAATAAATAATAAAAAACCTATAAAGAGCAAATGTAGAAATTGGATGAAAATTCACTTCCATTCATGGGTATTAAAATTTATAGCTGTGCAAATGGCTATTATTCATCACATATACAAGTTAAATATTTAGTCAGCTCTGCCTCTGTTCAACAGGAATTCTTGAAACATACTGTATTATACTGCAACCATGTAGAACACACATATATGTGAACAAATGTATTTGCACAGAACACAACACTGGCAGAAGGTCTCAGGCCAGATAAGCACAGATTTTGTGGCCTCTTACTCCTCTGTCTGTCTATAGATGAGTTTAGACTTAATTATGTCAGCTGAAGTCTCTCTTGGATATGAGATTTTCAGCTGACAAGAGAACTGAGAGTTGAGTCATTCTTTAATTTAGGTCACAGTATTAGCTTTTGAGGTATGATGCATCGATTTAATGTAAGCAGCTCCTTTAAACACAAAGTGTGGTCTCTGTGTCGAAAGGCAGGAGTGGTACCTGCTAAGACACAGAGTTCTCCCTGCCTTTCACCACTTTTACAGAATAAAAGCCTTAACATAAATGGGGGGGGTTTCACTTAGGATCTTATGATTGCCTTCCCCTTTGTACAGGTTAATTAGAACTGGAGGAGGAGTCAATAAACACTGTTCTCCATCTGTTCTGCAGCTGCCATAGCTGAAGATGAAGATGCTGATTTTTTTCCAGTGTCATACTCAACAGTAGGTGTGCTGGTTTGGAAGCAATAAGTTGCTACTAGTGTGAGACCCACAGATCTGCAAAAACTTTTAGGAGAAGCCCAAGAGGTTTATTTGTCTCTAGGATGTAAATAATTTTCTATTTGCTCTCTTATACATTTTAAATTTCTTCATTTTAACCATTTAGGTTACTATCCGTTTAGTGGTTTTACCATGGTCCAGCTGATTTCAGCCCAACTTTGGTGAAAAATTTGAACTGAAACCTCTGATATCTCAGGTGTATGACAGGGTTGATGTGACCTATCAGGTTTCTGGACAGAAACTGAGTTGCAACACATGATCACAATCAAGTTTTTACTCCTTTTTCTCTATTGCCAAAGTAAGAATTTAACATCCCATTTGGCATAGACCAAGAATGGATAAATGTAGGGTTTTATCTCACAACGGTAGACATTTGTGTCTGAGCTAGTTCAAAAAAGATAAATGTAAAGTACTACACCTGTGGTAGAATAACTCCAACACTCAGTAGAGTCAGAGGTCTGGCTTGCTGAGAAGCAGGTCTGCTGAGAAGATCATGGGGTTCCTGCTGGGTAGCAAGCTACAACTGATCCAGCAGTGGGCCCTGGAAGCAGTGAAGTTAGCACCATAGCCTGCACTGGCAAGGAAACAACCTACAGATCAAGGAATGCGATTATGAACTCTAATCAACCCTTGTTAGGACACATTTCAAACAGCGTGTACGTTTTGGTCCCTGCAGTATAAGAGAGACATTGAAAAATTGGAAATAGTCCAGTGGAGTTTTACCAAGATCATTAGAGGACTGGAGAATTTGACAGGTGACAAAAGAGTGAAGGAATTTTGTTTGTTCAGCCTAGAGAAGAGGAAGCTTAAGGGGGTTCTAATCACAACCTTTTAATGCCTAAAAGTCAGCTTTAGAGAAGATGAACATACATCCAAAGGATGCATATTGACTGGACATAAGAAATACAAGAAAGTGGCTTTAAGGGAAATTCTACCTAGATACAGGAAATTTTAAAAAAAAAATTAGAACAGTAACATTTAAGTTAGGTTGCTCAAAGAAGTGATGGAGTCTAGTTCTTTGAAAACTTTCAAAACTTGGCTTCATAGTGCCCTGAAAAAGTAAACTAGGGCCCTGCTTTTCACAGAATACATGGCTGGGACTGCCGTCTCCATTGACTACCATAAGAGTGCAGATTTCTACTATACATATAGACATCAGCATGAACATATCTAAGTGAATGTCTGTGGAAGAAACAGGACAAAAGTTACTGAAGGGGACAGAAACCTCTTAGAACAAATACATTATTGAAGAAAGTTCCTGTTCTCTGATGTCTGTTCTATTTGATCAGCTATTTTTATCTTCCCCGAAGACATGTGGGGGTCTCTATTCTATCATTCATGCCAGGTCCAGATCAATTCTTTGTTTTGCCTTGTTATAATAAAGGAAGTGGAAATCCCCACTGGATTCTGGGGTTGCATGGAAATTTTTAAAACCTATCAAAAATGAATAAAGTAATAATAATTTTGGAAACACTAATCAGAAAAATCACTCATATAATAATGGGTCAAAAATGAGACAAGATACCAATATGGAAGCTAAAAACAGGGAACAATAATTCAGATAGTTATTACAAGCACTGGATAAATGCTTCATGTCATAAAAAGTGGTAGTGATGTAGTTAAATAATTTTGCACTGACATATACCACCCTGGTCAGAGAGATTGCCATTCAGGATTTATAGTTGTGTGGATGGGAGCTGTAGCCATAACTCTAAGGCACTATGTTACTTCTAAACCAAGGTGCAATATGTTACAAGAGGTACCAATTTTGACAGGGGACATAAAGTGTGAGGTTCAGAGTTTGGCTGTTTATCATTAAAGATTGAATGACACTTTTCATAAGAAGAAAGGTGTCAAATGTAAAGTTCAAGCCAAATTCCAAAACTTGAAATATGGATGATATTTAATGGCCTGTAACTCAGGTGCAGTTCAGTAACTTTTCATCAAACTCCATAGAAGAATTCTCCTTTGCCCTTGGAGTAAAATCAGCAATTATCAGGCTAAGGGGTTTTTTTTCCGAATGAAAGTTATAAGGTGGCAAAAATAAAGCTTTGCAATGAAAGCTCATGAGCATTGTAATTATAGAAAGCCCATTTCTTAGTAATAAGTTCATAAAGATCTTTATGTCTTTATGGCAAAAGAAATTGACTAAAAGAAAGTTATTAATTACACTAAGTATAAAAAAAATACACAATATAAAGATCTTGTAATCCTGGGTGGAGCACTAAAAATTAACATTATTTGGCTCAACATGTAAGCCAGCACTTCCCAGTTAGAAGGTCAGATGTGTGCTTTAGCTCTGAAAGCTCACAGTCTTTTTAGATTAGAACTAAATAAATGTTCCCTTCTGTGTTAGAGAAGGGTATTCTGCCTCTCAGAAATTTTTCAACATCAGGACTGAGTCTGAAGAGCATTCTCAGTGCTAAAAAGAATGATGTTTTGACCACATTGCCTACAAAGGTCAAGTAAATTTACAAGTACCTTGAGGCCAGTGGTTTATCCAGAGAATCTTTAAATGCCAAATGAGGTTCAAGCATTCACATTCTATATCTAAGAGCAAAACAGCAACCGTACAACCTCTTCCCTTCCATGAGCAGTCAACCTAAGTACAATATCCAGATATAAAATATGCATCATTTCTCCTACACTGCAGAAGAGGGAACAGAAGAGTGTATATAGGGATCAACTGTTTTGAAGATTTGATAAATCATATGACTATGGAAAAGCCAGAGTCTTTTACAAAAGTTTTATTCTTCAACCTGGTGCATTGCTGTAAAGGTATTTTTGCAATGTAATAACTAGAGGAAAGTACCTGCTTCTGTACTGTCTTCCATTAGATATGCTGTTACATGTAAAAGTATTTTCCATTATGAATTTTCTTCTAGACAATAGCCAAGGTGAAGTGCATGAATATAATGGGCCTGTACTGAGGCTTGCAAATGTAATAGAATCACAGAACGGTTTGGATTGGAAAGAATCTCAACGATCATCTAGTTCCAATTCCCTTGCAATGGACAGGGACACCTTCCACTATACCAGGCTGCTCAAATTTTCATCCAACCTGATCTTGAGCACTTCCATGGATGGGACACTCACAGCTTACCTGGGCAACCTGTTCCAGTGCCTCATTAGTATAAATGGATAGACTCACAGAAATGCTAGCTGGATGAGACCTCTGGTTAGTCCATCCAGTCCAGCCTCCTCCAGGACAATTCCTATCACTAGGTCAGGTCAATTATGTTTTTGTTTAGCTAAATGTTTAAAATCATATAAGGATGGAAATCCCAACAGTGTTTCTGATTGTTTAATCCAAACCTCAATTTTTTCTTTTCTAGGTGAGGTCAAAGCAGCCATTCTTCCACCAAGGCTAGCATGCAGGGCTCCAGGGTGCACTCACTGCATCCATAGCCCAGCACCTATGGAAAATTTTCATTTTGGCAGGGTGACAGTTTCAGAGGGAGCAGGAAAATTTCCTCTTAATAATGAGAAACAGAGAAAGAGAGAGGAAGCAAAAGAGAAATACTCACTGCTCTGTTACTTTCTGTGATACGGTTTTTGACATCACAGAGAAACAACATCAGTTGCTGCTTCTCAAACTATCTAACACTTTATCCTCTCTTTATCAAACAGCATCTCTCCACATTCTGTGTATTTTTTAAATGATTGATAACATATATGTCCATAATTTACAGGTGAACTTACAGTAACTGCTGACTGCTTTAGTGCAAGAAAGTCTGTCTCTTGTTTTTACTGTGGTGTTGGTAGAAGCACTACATGTTCTTGGCAGGAAAAATAGCTAGAAACCTCAGGAATGCGTGATTTCTAATTTCAACAGAGTGGTAGTTGATTATAAGTATTAGCATAGCTTAACTTTATCCACTATCCAAACTTAATATTATCCTTTGTTTAATACACTGATAGGAAAAGAGAACTCTCCTTTGTATGACTCCATTGTTTTCATTCTCTGAGGCCAAAGACAGTGTTGACATAAGCAGGCTCAAGTCCATGGAAGTGAATGAAGCTAAACCTCATTTTGCCAGCAATGAAGTTAGCCTCTGGAGCGATGCTAATTATGGTTTATTTGTATCAATTAATCAACACAAGGTTAACTTTTCAATCAGCACATGGAAAAAACACAACACAATTAACCAAAAAGCTGTTGTAAAATCCCTTGATTTACCATGAAGAGGGATATTTCTACAACCACACAATACAAGTGCAGGAAGAACAAACCAAAGTGGCTCTGAACAAGAAATCTCTTGAACTACAGCTGTGTCAGCAGAGCTCCACTCAGAGATTGTGTAGCCACAACTCCAAGCTGCTGTGCTTCTTAGATCTGGGCTAGTACCTTGTGTGGCACCACGCTATTTTCTGTGGAAATGCTGGCTCTTTTAGTGCAAGCTGACATGTTGCAAGCACAGTGCTCTGTTCTGTAGCATAGGTATGGGCAAAATGTTAGGTGTACTAAAGGAATGAAATTTCACCAATTAGAATGAAGGCAGCTTACCTAAAGAATGGAAATAATACTCCAGGTCTCAGAAATTGTCCATAGGACATTAGAAAAAGGCACGTAAAAAAATTCCAGAGATACTGAAGAAGCTATAGATGGTGGAAAAAATACATTCATCCATGAATAATTTCACTGTGCTGTCTGTCATTCACCCTATCTAACTGCTAAGTGAAATCATTGCATCTGTGGCTAAGTGTAGTTCTCAAAACAGAGAGACTTTGTTTTACAAAAAAACTTTAAGAATTAATTCATAGATGACAACATGAAATCAATGAATTCCTTGAAAAGTGTTCTTATGCATTGCACAATTCTGCTGTACTGAATCCAGATAACTGAAGAAAGTTATTTCTTACCTGAATGGACAAGACTGAATGTTAAGTTGGTCTAGTTGGTTAAAAGAGTAAAAAGGTATGTTTGCCTCTGTCTGTGTCTGAACTGCATCATAAGAACTTTACTGACGCCAAATGGTTGGGATTTCTGGTTTTGATTTTATTCAAACATTGAGCTTCCTATGGGCCAAGTTCAGGTAGCTCAGTGCAATAAGGCATAGATTTAACACCCTGTAAGCCTAAAGAAATGTGAAAAAAACATTTAGAGGGTAAAGGGAATTCATTTCAGAAAACAAACTCTTCTGTCAATGAGGAAGTGTCATGACAATGCCAGTGAGAGTTCTGTGTTTTGGAGGAAGAATCAAATCCAAAGATGATCTTTAGGTAATGGAACAATGTTGAACAAACAGGTCCCCTGGCTCTTCCTTGCCTGTTCTGAAGAAGTAATGTACAAGCAAATAGGATTTAGAGAGCCTTGCACAGAAATGCTCCCTCCTTTACTGATTCAGCCTTATATTTTTGATACAATAGTTTCACTATTTGTATGCTAAGTACTAACTGTAATGTTTCTTCTTTCAAGTGTTCTGCAGCTGGATGTGTGACTGTGATGTGGTGGGATTACAGTCTTGTCTTTAAAGACAATAATATGCTTTATAAATAAGGCAGAAATACAATGGGTTAAGGTTACGTAGCGAGTGAGCTGAGGACAGCAGTCTCCTAACTCCAGGCATCCAAATTAACGTGAATTTGCTGCCACTGATATTCTGTTAGAGGATGAGCTCTTTATGACCTGCCAATAAAACAGTTGGAGTGTCTGCTTTGACATCTGAGATACCATATTTCCAAAGAAAAGTAGGATATTGACATGAATTCTAATCAACAATCAGTGCACTGCAGACTCTTCATAAGAGTAATGCAGCCAGTTTTGTCTTGCAAACAGAATAATCAAAGAGAATACTCAAACAGACATAACCTCATAAAGAAAGAGCAGGGACTTTAGGTGAGCACAGAGAATGAGTTGCAAAGGATCTTAAGTGAAAGCCACCAATCAAAAGAATGATGGAGAAATAGAGTTCATTATTTAGCAATTTGCAGGCATTTTAGTGGTCCTGGATCACCAAAGGACATCTGTATAACATTTTCATCAGTCTGACAAGAGAGCCAATATCAACATTTGTCCACAGGAACCAAACTAAATATTTAAAGGTGAACTGCAAAGCTAAAATGAAAGTTGAGTTAATCGTGGAAATATGCACTGAATGATCCTACTTACCAGTTTGTTGGAGACAATTCATCACAGAAACGAGTTGAGACTCCTATTTATCAAGTCTCTTTCTGCTTTCCTGAATTTTCCTATAGATTCCCTGTTTTTCAAAGGATGCTAAAGAAAATATTCCGTGAGGACAGCAGAAGTCTTGTGTTATCGTAGATATTTTATGTCAAAGAATAACACACTGTGTGACCTTCAGTGAATTAAGAAAAGCCAGAGAACACCCTCAGTCTACAATATAAGTTCAGTAATGTCACTGTAGCTGGCCTGATTTAACTCCAGGATGCAGTCTAATTGATGGGCCCACATACCTTCACACTCACTCCTTGCTTTGGGTTTTAAGCAAACAAGTTTACTACACCTTCGCTGAGGTAGATTTTAATAAAGAATCTATTTAAGAAAAACCAAGAGTTCTTCCAGCAGTTCTGTGATTTTGACTTGGGATTACGAAACAGCTGAGCAATAGGAACAAATAGATTATTTGTTCCAGGCAATTACACGGAAAATGGAAAATTATATGTTAGAGTTATCAAAGTGTTTTCAAAATGAGATTTCATCTTCTGTTAAAAAAAAAAGATTCATGGAATTTTATTCCTGGATTTTCTTGGCACTTTTTAGACGTACATTATTCTTACAGCCATAAAGTTACCCATAAACCTATTTTTCCTTTATTCCAGCAGCAGTGTCCAATCTGTGGCACATGCTTCAACTGCCACATAATAAGCACACAGTCCAGCTCATGTTCCATCTTCTGCTTCCTTCAGAAGAATGGAAAGATGCAGAAATAAAGACTAAATGCACTGATTCAGAAACTGTGGAGTGCGAGAAAGCACAGGGCCGTTCCAAAGCATAAAAGCCCTGAACCTTTATTCTAAAGCTGAGAGAAATCATTGAGAGTCTAGCCACTGAATTCAACAGGCTTTAGAGCATACACAGGCAGGCAGGGAGAGTTCACCTGCATGATCAGGTGTAGGAAACAGTGAATTAACATCAGCATATTTCAAAGGTGGCCTCCCACTGCTGACTGCTAGGTGGGGGCCAAGCAGGAGAAGTGAAAGAATGCCAGGCATGGGTTAGCTTATCCTGCCTTGGGAGTTACTGCATCAGGCACTGCACAATTCTGATTTAGCTCTACAACTTCTAGACCAGTTTTGCAACTCTTTCACTTGGGCCCTTATGAAAGCAGCTGGGCAACACTCTGCAGCACTGTAAAGACTCTATGCAGAGTGGACAACTGCACCAGAATTCAACTGTGTGGAAGAACCAGAAGTCCAATTCACTCTTACAGGTGAGCACTTCTTACCTGTAGTTTCTTAAGTTTCTGGCTAGCAAACTGCAACTGCATCCAGTCTTGGAGCTTATTTGCACATTTAGTTTCCTTTTCCATGCAGTGCAAATAAAGTATTAGGGAATTTTTTGCCTACTAATCTTAAGAACAAGCAGAGGCTTCTTTGACATCAGCACAGACTCTGAACTTGGGGAAAATTTTAGCAAATCAGTTTAAGATTTGAGAAGGTTAATCAGAATTACTGTGGAAAACCTAAATCATTAACAAATACCTAATAATGAATGGTTAATCAGAAAAAAAATGAGTGAAAAATATGGAAACTAAATTTTTCATACCTGATGGGAAAACCTAACAGAAAGTGATGGTTTCATCTCAGATTTACTAATATTTTTTAATCCATTCATTATTTGGAATTGATCCTCAAAATAATAATAGGAGGAACTCACTTGGGTCTAAATAGACGCTAGTATCAGACATAAAATTTCACAAAGTACTTTTGTTATTAAAAAATACATAAAGGCCCAAAACATGGGCTTGTTCCAGAACCCAGAGAAACCAATAGGAGCTCAGTACAGATTTCAAAAGGCATTGGAACAAACTCACTGTGAGCTAATCACACAGCTATCAGCGTGGCACAGAGCCTGGGTTAACATGCTCTGCCTCTCACTGGGACTCTATGTTCCATGGCATGTCTCAAGAAAGTCTCACAGCTCGTCATTAACGAAGCATACAAATGAAAATGAAAATACATGGACAGAGATATTTGAGGGTGGTTCAGAGCATTGCCATGAGAACTTTTAAAGAACTGGACATCATGTCTCTTTCAAGACACACAACTGTAATAAGAATCACAAGGAGACAAAATTATTTTTCTGCAATCTGTAGAAAAATTAAGTTGATAGGAAGTTGATAACATCAGTCAAGGGAATAGTATTGTAGCAGAGAAAATGCCTTCCAACAGCTGGAAACTGAAGCAATACAATTTAGGCATGAAATTACAGCCAGGATTACTAACTAAAGGAATAACACACTGAGAGCTGCAGTGGATTCTACTTCACTGGAAATGTGTTCATCTCATTGGCCTTTTTAGTGAAACATATACTCAGACATCCAGGGAATTCCTATGGCTTTTGTTAAGTAGGAAGTCAAGTTAGTTCCAATGTATTAATGTTCCAAAACTCTATAATTTGCAGCTCCTTGAAAAACATAGTATCATAAAAGACAGTGTCACTCACAATTATCCATACACCATTTCTTATTCTCAGACCTGTCTGATTGCACTTTAAATCAACCAGCATATAACTAAAGGGAATTCCACCCTAGATCCCTAGATTCTCTCCAGTTGTTGGCTTGATCAATGGTCATGAAGGAAAGGAAACCAGCTGACAAACAACTTGTTGACAAGGCAGCATGTAACCAGAACAACAGCAGGACAGTCATCTAGGGAAAAGTTGACACCTGCTGTAGCAGAAATTAAGAGTTTACAGATGTTGCAGTCAGGGTAGTCCACTTCTAATCCACAGCCTCGTAATTCAAGCCTCAAAAATTCTCCAAACAATTGTAATAAAGAGGAATCCAAGCAGTTAGGAAATTGAAGCAAATAGGGTAGAGCAGCTGTTTTAATTAGTGCTTTGTTTAACCTGAGAACCATACCCCTACTCACTGGGATCATTAAAATAAATCAAGTTTTACACGGACTATGGAGTTTTATTTTGCCCTTCTGTAGCATCATTGCTAGAAATAAGCACTTGCGGAGAAATGCTGGCAATACCACAGCAGATTTTAGTCGTAAAAGATAGATCAAATGAATGTCAAATCACATACCTGCCTAGCACTAGGATAAGGAGTTTTCTGGGCTCATCTTTATGCTGCTGTTACGCAATAATTTTTTCCAATGGCCCATATTTAAACCAGCCCTATCTTCTGCTGTCTTCATTCCTAGAGAGTGTTTTACCTAGTTTTTTGAAACTTAGTTAATGAACCATGAATAAAACCTGTGTGAGTGTATTCATATGCACATGTGTAATGGTATGTTGGAGCCATGGAGCCCACTGTAAATAACAGGTGGCTACAGGAATGACTCTTAAGATCAACATGGGGTGAAAATTGCTAATCTTTAAATCCCTCAAGTCAGTTCTACTGCATTATACAATACCATAATATGTATTAGCTGTTCTTAATTAGCATACATAAATATATTGTGATTAAGTAGGTGAAGAGAGCACAGAACAAGTGGCCCATAAGCGCCTACGTCTTGGCATTGTTTTGTGGTGACAGGCAGTTATGCCAATACAGACAGTGCATGGGGGTGGTCAATGATAGGCAGCTAAAATCTGCTGTGTGTTCTAATGCATTAACTTCATAATGGGTAAAAATGCAATACGGAATAAACATTAAAAGGCAGTTGAGTAGAAAAATATTTTTTAACACTTTTTTCCATTCTTTGACAGCTAGAATATGCCTTACCTTATTTGAGGAAGAAAACAACTTTCTCAAAGCTGGAAAGTTCCAATATTTTGGAACTCTGTTTTGTTTATGTTTGAGAAAGTTGTGGAACAGCAACAGGCAATGAAAGCATACATTGGCACAATTAAGTCTGGTAACTCAAGAAGCCAGATATTGTTTTCAGTTCTACACACATTTTAGTTAAAATTTGCCAACCCACTTGAATAGGCTATTTTGGAAACCAGTGGTAACAACATGGGGATAAAGTTCTGCTCTGCTACTTACCAAATAAAGAAGCCTTTGGCTAAAAAATAATGATTTGCAAAGTGAAAGGAGTGAAGGCAAGATGAACCTGTAGAGAAATGTTGAAGAAGAGAAAGACTACATATAGAAATGGTTCTAAGGAGACGCTTTCTCCAAAGCAGTGGGTAGTTACTTTACAGAGCAATAGAAATAACCTCACAGGTTAGAATCATAAAGGGATTATTTTTAAAGAATAATAAATAAATATGTATCTGTATTAATGGAAAAGGCCTTATCCTTCTAAAATCTTCCCAGTATACTCTGCAGTTTCCAATGTCTCCCTCTTTCTGAAAAAATATAGGCCTTAGAAAAACTTGTCTATGCTGAGCAATTGTAAAGAAACTGTCTTGCTTGAGAGGGCTTTAAAAAGAGAGCAGACGGGCAGATGGTTTCAGGAAAGGGAATGATGTGTTCCAAACAAAATGTCAACAATAAACTATATACAAGAAGTTTTGTAAACCAGTAGGTTCTTTTCCTCATCTCACTTTTTTTTTTTTTGAAGAAACATGTTGGGAGTATGAGAATTTAACTAGCTTTAAATCAAGTTGTTTGCAACATAAAGAAGATACTGAATGTTGGGGTTTTTACTTGGTTCCAGTTAGAGCACACAACTGTCCATATCTTTGTGATGCGTCTCTGTTAGACTCAGTTCCCATATAAAAAAGGCACAGGACCTCTGCTTCTGTATACATTCTGGACACTTAGAATGAAATCTGTTTCTCAGAAAAGAGCCAGAATACTCACACTTAAACACTCTTGAAACA
The DNA here is from genome assembly GCA_013389865.1 of Piaya cayana. Classification (NCBI taxonomy): domain Eukaryota; kingdom Metazoa; phylum Chordata; class Aves; order Cuculiformes; family Coccyzidae; genus Piaya; species Piaya cayana. The sequence continues at coordinate 372,990 of WAAB01012366.1, forward strand.
GCACTAGGAGTCTTTGTATGTTCTTTTTCAGACTCTTCGGTTCTGTAGTTATTGTTTCTTATATCATATTCTATCATTTCTTTAATATGTGTATTTTATGCAGTGGCTATTACGGTAGGCTACCAAACCTGCACTGGATTCCTAGAAGCTTTATTAAGAAACAGCCAATCATATATGGCAAATCTAATATTTTAAGTTACATACAAGTTCTGAACATAACATGGCTCCAAAAGATAAGTTGCATACTTTCTTCATATTTTTGGTTCAATGTTATTTATATTGCTATACACCAAGATAAAACCCTAACAGCCTGTCTCATAGATGGTTCAACCCCTGATGACATTACTCAAGGAACAGCCTAAAAGCTGATAAGAGAGATGAACATATTGGCCCATTATGAAATGTGCTTTCTTTAAATGCTGTAGAGTAGGATTTGGAGAAATTTCCGTGCTATTTAAAGTCATCATATTGTGTGTATAATGTCAGATAGAATTTTGGCACTAGAGGCATGTAAAAGATAATGGTTTTCCCAAAATATGAAAAGGTCACTGCATTAAATATCTGTGTATTAAAGAAAGAGCATTCAAAGAAAATTTACAATGTCTTTCCCCAACATGCATGCCTATACATATGGAATTGTGAACCGTACATGACCGATCTGAGAGTGCATGCAGAACTGCCAAAGGTTTTCTGTAGTGCTCTAACTCTGCTCTCTGTAAAGTCAACTCAGGTCTTACTCTTGGCTTTCCTGTGAGCTGAGGTAGGCGAGTAATGACTGAGAGCTTTAGAATATCCCATCTTGCATATCAAATGCTAAACAATTCAATAACAGTGCTCTTGGGTTAAGGTGAAGGTGCTACCCCATACAATCATTTTACTGTATGTAGGATCTGGAAATGCAGTGTGGTGTGTTTCTGTGACTGCTAAAACTATAACATCTGGAATGCCATCCTGGAAGATTTCCAGGTGATTTCCATGAGGAACACTTTGTAAAAATTGTTACCCTTCTCAGTAGAATATGTTCCCAGGCCTGCATAGGAGCAGAGATTGGATTATAAAGTGCTAAATGTTTTTTACAACTGTATCAGCAACAATACTGTATGGATAACTATTCAAGGGAAATTATTTTTACAGACAATTTAAATGGATTTGTTCCAGTCCTCATTTAGATTCATATTTCTGGATTCAGAAACATGAGATAACTTATCCTATACTCATCCCTTTGTGAAATCGGGATATCTAATCTAGGACAAATCTCTTCAAGCTTCCTCTTTCCCATCATTTTCACATAATGTTTTCGAAACCTCTGGCATGAGCAAAGTAGCAGAGGAGAGAGTGTAGAGAAGCTGAGTCTCTAGGAAATTTCCTGAACAAATGCTTGTCATCATCACATGGCCTTAAGAGCCAAGTAGTTTCACCATTTAGCTGGGTAGGCAGGTACATGACTAGGGGAGCAGAAGATAAAATGTATATTTGGACACAGTGAGAGTTTAGGAACCATCTCAGGTGCTCACAAGGTGAGGCAATGAGGTGTCTCATGCATACATTAGGAGTTTATGTTGTGAGGCATCAATACCTTGTTGGGTGTTTGCTGACTTCAAGCTTTTGGTGAAGTACACCTGCCCTACAAACACCACATATGTACGTCATGCTAGAGAAAAAAATACTAAACATGACTAGTTTAATTAGGTTAGAGGAGAAAAAGAGCAAATGTTAAGAGAGAAAAAACAAATAGGAAGCTCTTTGAGGGCTTTGGGTTGAGTGTCTGGCACAGACCTTAACATCAGCAAGGAATTACAAATCTGGGACTGATGTATTGAGGAACCACTATTTGGAACAACGGAAAAAAAAGCTGAGAAGGCTAAGGCAAATCAAGTGGTTATAACTTTTGCATAACTGGGTACTCGTGAATATCAGTCTGAAAATGCTGCTCAGAAAACTATCTCAAAATCAGACAAAAAGCCTCACTAGCTCTATTCCCTTTATTATACACCCTTTAAGAACAATATTCAGTCCTTAATTTCAGAAGTTCACAGCACCAAATCCAAAGGGAACCACACAGCAAACAAACAGCCACAGCTGAGTTTTCCCCATGATTTATACCTCTAAAATTATCTACCTAAATGAGTCTTCTGGGTAATGCCTTACACACTTTTCAAGTATTTTTTTTCTGAAACCCACACTAATTATGTGAAGTTATTCACATAATTGCCACAGGTAAGATGTGATCACAGGAATAGATGGGAAATAGCTATTTATCTTTTTCTAGATTTTTAACATCTTATTGTTCAAACCTATTTCTTGATTAAAGAACTGCAGTCATCAACTGTGTTTACAAATTAGAGAGAATTGTTTCCAGCAAAATCCTTCATGTTGTACAGTAATGAAATAAATGCGTATTGAAAACAATTGGTGTCTGTTTTCAAATAGAAATGCTTTTTTTCCTCTCCTTTTCAATAAGAATACTGCTAGATAATATGTTATAATAAAACTAATGAACAAAGATTTTCTGAGTTGAAATCTTAGTCTACCTAAATTGTATTTGTGACTGTGTATTTGTTAAATTTTACTCCATTCAAATAATCCTTTTTAATTCCACGATCACCAATAAGACTGTTATCTGTCCTAGAAGCACTGAAACTGTGTTTAGTTTGTACTGCTTTTGGATATATTTTTTAAAGACTCTTCAGCTCAATGCCTTCAAATCAAAATTACATTTGACACTGCAATTGCAGAAGTTCAATGACTTTTGAGAGTAAATAGTACCATTTAGCCAGGAAACTACTTAATTGTTCCTGAAAAAAGACGGTAAATTCAGTTTAGAGAGTGTTCAACCAAAGTTTGTCTCTTTTGAATTTGAAAGGCTCGGATATGCAAAAGTAATTTCTATGAGCCTTCTAATAAACCTTCTCATTAGGGAAAGTGAAAGAAAACAACATAAGTCTGTTAAAGAAAAAAACTTTCTGTTGAAATAAGAAACCAGATGCAATTTCACAAAGAATACAACACTCTTATAAGAATTGCCTTTTATAGATGAGCCAAGCCACTGAACAATCAGTCATAAACTTTTTAGACCACTGTCAGGAATACAAGATTCATCCTTCTAGGAGGCGGCACCCACAACTTCTTCTGAATTCACAAGACTGGATATGGTAAGGGTAGGACACCCAGGCTGCAAGATTACCATCCTAACTGTGCTCCTTTCCTCCCATGGCTATGCAGGTAACTCAAGTAGATCCAAGCATTTGGAAATTTCATTAAATTAATTCCTTTGAAGCTCAGTAACATTGTGTTACAATGTATCACAAGGCTCACTTCTGAACTGCGAGTTCCTTGTTTTTAAAGACAGCAATGGGTTTATTGCCATGATCATCCCTTTCTTCAGTACTCTTTGCAGGCCTTTTCTTCCAACAAGGTTATAGCTTGAAGTGGCTTTTCCCTGTCCTCATACAGTGAGGCTCACAATGCCGTATCCGTCTGCTCATCAAACAAAAGAAAAGAAATGGGATAAAGGAAAAGAAATGGGATAAAGTTAAAGAAAGAAAATATTTCAAGATTAGCCCTCCCAGTGTAAATCAGCACGCGGACCTTCACTGGGTCACATGAAAACCTCACGCTCACATTTAATTTGCCCATCCTGAAGGATTTTTCCTCCTAATGCCAAATACCATAATGCTCTCTGTCAGTGATTTGAAATTATTGTATAAGCTACATCTCGGGTACACTATTGTTAATGAAATGCACACAAGATGATGAACAACTTCCTTTTCCTGCTGGAGCCCAGCTGCAACCAGGCCCTGTATCCTTGATGCTGTAAATCAGGCCTTTGTACTCTGGGAGGATTCAATCAGCTGCAGGTGTGGGCTCGCCAAGGTCCGCCTGGGATTAGGTAGCAGTATTTGATATGAGATCCCAAACAGCACCAGCAATCTACACACCACATGTGGCCAGTCTTTGGAGAAAGCAAAGGAAAAACGCTGATGAAATGTGGCACAGGACCATGGAATGCAATTTCAAACTTCCACATCTGCAGGAAAGAGAGAAAGAAAGTTTCTAATTTTGCAATGATGATGTCATTCAGACTACATGATAGTGAAAATGATGTGCCAATGCTTTCATAAATTTAACCACTTAGGATGCTGTTGACCAACATCTGAGATCTGCATGTGATATTTATAAATGCTTTAAAGTTCCATGAAGCAATATGCTGCTCTGTTGAAGGGTGTCTCTTGGTGTGCTGGTGTGCTTGTGTTGTGAACAGGGCTGCACAGTCTGAGCATTACATTAGGTTATATTAGAGCTTGCAGTCTATGCAGAAACATGTTTGGACCTTGCTGAAGCTTGTTCACTAAACTCTGTCATTACAGAAAAGTGAATTGATCAAACTTATTCCAGCCTAGAGAAGTAAAGCAGGTGGCTTTAATGAGAAACAACAAAAATGGTTGTTGAACTCACTCCTTGAGGTTAGAAGTTGTGAAGAGTTTATTTTTAACATATATCCTTGATATCTGAGGGATAAAGAAACAGTAAAACAAGTCTGGTTTTGTTATTACTCTAAAGATAAAATATATTTAAAAGAGCATGTCCTTGATTTTTTTTCTTCAAAAATCTGTTTTCCATTAGCTTATCTTGATAGCTGAAGTTAATCATTATTTTCAACCATATATGATTTAGATATTATGTCATTAATTCATGTACAATCCATCTGAATAATGATTGTGGTTTTCTGCTTTACAAATTCATCTACTTCACTGAGAAACCAAGAGAGTCAAATTCCATCCAACATCTGCTTTCCATTTTATGTAATTGCTATTTTCAGAGTTATAATCATGTGTTATTGTAAGGACCACAGTGTCAATCATGTTGCTAATGGGGAAAATTCAATGCCTAAATACCTGAGAGAACAAGAAGCTGACTTAAACAGGTGCATTTAGACACTTGATTTTAAGTATAATTCTAGTCTACCAATTTAAATAAATCATTTTAAGAAGAAACTATATTCTTTCCATACCTTCTGCTAAACCAAAGTTTAATACAAGATTTCTACACTGTGAGCTTGTTTTTATTCTTACCAGTTCAGTAGGTTTTGATGCTGTGCAAGTTCCAGCACCACTAATCCAGTGCAGCTCTAAATCTAGTTTACTTAGCCAATGTTGGTACACAAAGTTAACCCCCCCTTTTGTAAATATGAGTGGAGGGGTGAAAATTTTATCTCCTTTTCCAGAATCTAAGGTACATATCTGCCTTACCTATCACACCCATAAAAAATTACAGGAAAATCCACGTTTTCAAATAAATTATGGTACCAAAAATGCAGTGTAAATATATTTTATGAGCATAGTTTACAGTTTGTGTATAGGTAAAGTAAAAATTATGCATTAACATTCAGAGTAGTTACAGCCCAAGGTACAGAAGAAGTTGTCTGATCAATCTTTCTTGTATTCATCACTTCCTCTTTTGTTAATTTTGCTCATATAAATTTTTAGGTAGATCTGACTAGTTCCTGCTTTAAAAAAGTATGGGACTAATATACACTTTTATGTTATGTATAATGTTTTATTATGGATAAGAATTCATATATAGAAAATATACATTTACATGTGCAGTAATTATATACATTTTGTAGTCAAGACAGCATATTTTGAACAATTGAGTTTGGAGAGTTTAAAAATACATTCATTTTTATTTCAGTACTCACTATATCAACAAAGAGGTGCTCACTCACCCATTACCTTTGAGTAGTAACACTCAGTAAATACACTAAGTACTGTTAATATCTGGTTTTGAAAGTAAGATAAGGAGGACCGTGACAAGACTCAATTTCAACAGCAGAGGAATTCTGCGAAATTTGCCCTTAGCTGGAGCAGTGAAAGGTTTTTTTGTTAAGAAAAGGAAATTACTCTCCTTTGTCTTGCTGACTATAGTTTTGAAAACGTACCCATTTAAATCAATTAGGTGGGACCCCCACCCAAAAAAAAATTACTGTCTGTCACTATCTATACAATCTACAGGATGATGGCTCAAAAGGAGCAGCCTGGAGACACTTACATGTGTACTTTCTGAATATACCCTTAATTCACATTGACTCTCCTCCTGGACACCTTCAGGTATGCAGTGGTGTAAGTACAGGACAAGAATGGGTTGCGTTTAAAAGAATTAAGACTGGGAACAACTTTCCTGAACTAACTCTGAAAGCTATTCTCCGCTAACTCCTCTGGTGCTTATTTGAAGCTCAGGCAGAGACAAGCTGCCAAGTTGGAAGCTGTGTCTGTTATTGCCATGAGAACCACAGTGGGCACACCCCAGCTCTGCTTCCCTGAGGCTTCACCATTAATTTCTCTGCAGTTGCATCCACAAGAGTAGTTTTGCATGTATGCACGACCTCAGCTCTGCAGGGTGTGGTTGGATCCTTTTCCAGCTTGGAAAAGTGCCTTTGTGCACTGTGAGGGAAGAGTTGCATTTACCCATCTGGTAATTTTATGGCCACATTAACTGACCCAAAGTAAATTTCTACATTTGCTGGTATGCACACATCAGTCAGTCACAATTACACAGGATGTTTAAGGTGATTTAAAAAACTAAACAAGACCATGACACTTGGGGAACCCTGAGCTGCCCCATCATCTGAATTGCTGGCAACAGCCCGTTCGCAGTAGGAACATACAAAGAAAGGCAATTTATATTTTCACTTTCCCCAGAAAACAATGACTGAGGTGAATTTTCACCAGTACTGCTTGCTGGGAACGCAAAAAGCAATGAAAAGAGACACACAGAATTAGACCAGAATGTGGTGGAGCACTTTGCAAATTATTCTGGGGTATTTGAGTTAATAAAGTTATATAGAAAATACAAATATGTAGCTATACAAGTAAAACACACTAGGGGGATGATGACTGCCTAGTCAGGACTTGGGGACCCGCAGAGTTTCCATATAGGTTCCTTCAAGTGAAAGGTTGTGTTTGTTTTTCTTTTTTGAGTCACTTTTCATCTTAGGATTAACTAAGACTCTTATTTTTCCTTTTTTGAGAAGGACATATCAAGCCTGAAGAAACTCCTGAAGACTTCAAAGCTATCATGCCTGGTGATAGAAGGTAAATCAAAAGCACTCCAGATTTAAGATATTTTTAAAAAAAAACCCTCTTCCGATTTTGAGAGGATGCTGCTCATGATTTGTAATGCACAGGATCAGCAGAAATGAAAATATACTCTGCATTGCAAGTGTCTGCAATGACACTTGAGCACAAGACTCGTACTACCCCAAAGGTAGGTCCTTACTTCTTAGGGTTAACAGCAAAATTCCAGGGTCAAATTTCACATCTATTATTGCATGACTAATTGTATTGCTGAATATCTGGGTATAAGTCTTGGTATATTACATTATTGGTTTGGTTAATAACTGTGTTTGCAAAACATTGGCTTAAAATGGGTAAATCAATAGCATGCTTTTCATATGCAAATATTTTTACTGGATTGTTATCCTTCATAAGAATTATACAGTTCAGTTGAAGCAGTAAACAAGTGCAGTTACCTGTTCTTCCTGAATTTATTTACTGTTATTATGCAAAACAGCTTTACAATCCCAAGTCTGGAATTCCACCAAAATAAATGTTGTCATAATTTACTAAACTAGAGAGAACAAAAAGCTGTACCCAATGAGATCTTTACATCCACATAAAGCAGAGAACAATTCTCATGCAACTCATGACAGTGAAGTAGATCACAATAAATCTGACATGTTCCACCTCAGACACAGAGGCATGGAGAAGTTGAACATATTGTAATTTTCACAGAAGTCCATGTAATTAATTAATTAATCCAATTGAAAGAATTTTGTTAGCATATTCTAGAAATAAAATTTGTTGCAAGACACATGATGCAATTTTTTCATATGGAATTCTTTGCTATATTACAGTCAATTAAAAGTGGGACAATAAGCAGTAAGAGAATTTCTTGTCTGCACAAACATCTTAGTGTTTTAAGTACACAATTGTGTTTTTTCTCAGTTATTGGCAATAAAAAGTCTGTCTCAATCCATTTCTTGGGACTTGTTGCTGTGGTATTGCACAAAAACTGTGGTAGGAGTCTAATTTTCATAAATTAGCATTTAAACAAAAGAGTTCTAGAACAGTATTTTGCAACCACTTTCAGTAGGTGATAGTTAGACGCTCTGTTGATTTTAAATGTTCAGTTCAGGAGACAGAACACTCAAGCTTTGTGTTTAGGTAACTAGCTGGTCAGGGGGAGAGGAAGTTGCTTCTAATAAAGATACTACTCAAGCTTGATGTCAGGCCAGATGACAATATGACAGTTCCAGGTGTCCATGAGCTGTTGTTATCATGTACTTGATAGCTCCCTGGTTTGGATGTAATTTTTATACATATGGGTTAGGTGTCAATGAAGTACCCCTTATTTTCTCTTTTAACATTTACTTGTCCTGCTACAAATTAGATGCATTACTGAATGGCAGTAAAACACAAAACCAAGGGAAGATCTTGTGCGTGGTTAAATTATCTGAATAAGAAAAAATCACAAAAGTTTTCAAATAATGCTTGATATTCATCTTTCAGATATTCAGAGTGAAATTCTGTTGTCTAAATATAGGTACTTAACACCCATTTAGATGGTCTAAGGTTTTCCACCACCTCCATGAGCTTCTCCATATATGTGTGGGTCCATTGCATGTCCTGTGTTACAGGTAAAACAGCTTGTGTGGCTAGTTTAGATTTATCAGGGCATTTCAGATGACAGCAGACACGTAACTGTAAGTGTATGAGTTTTGTCCCTGAGATTCATCTCACACAGCAAGAGATATTGTGTAGGCTACTAAAACCCACAGTAAGAGGTAGCCAATACAGTCAGAGAGGCCCAGGTCCAGGTAGCTATAATGCTCATTTTGTTATTTTGGTCTAGCAGGTGAATCTCACCTCTAATATCTCTTCCATACTGTAGAAACTAGGTAGGTTTAGCCACAGATTATTCCTAGCCATCAAAAAAAGGCTGATTCTAATATCCAGCTTTGAGCATGGAATGCTCATTGAACAAGGCCTTTCATAATACTTCATATTAAACCTTATCATGCTCACCTTACTGTGAAGACTCATGTTCTTAAAATGGGGACTTTTTGTGCAACTCGACCATCTTAACACAAGTATCGAATGATTTCAGAGACGCCCTCTGACACATCCACATAAGGCTGGCAAGGTCTCACATGCAGCCCTCTCAATCAGCAGCAGGAGGTCAGGCAGAATTTCATTCTTAGCTTGAAAGAACACAAGATGCCTACTGGTAGGCAGCAAAATCCAGCCATCTATGACCAACCACCTGCGAATGGTTGGACTTGATGATCCTGGAGGTCTTTTCCAACCTTGTGATTCTGTGATTCTGTGATTCTGTGACCAAAACCCAGCTATGAAAGTTCACAGTATGATTTCTAACCCTCCTAAACACTCTGATGATGCCTTAGAAGGATTTTTTTTTTTATCATTTGCATTGAGAAAGATACATCAACATAAATAATAAATGACAATCAACAAAATGATAGAAGAAAAAAATTGTCCAAATACCAGAGTTATGTTCCTAATGGTGAGGTGTAGAAGCAAGTGGAATATTTTCCCAAAGGAACACATGGTAGAACCATTGATTAGCTACATAAAATAGACAAAATAGTACTCTTAAGAATAAATATTTTTATAGGGAAAGATTCTGTATGTGCAGGGAAATCAGCATGATGACCTCTTGGCTTTAGTCCATAGATGTTTTCTTTGAATATGTGGTACCAGGTAATGAATGTACAGACTCAGTGTAAAAATTAGCTGGCTTAGGAGGATTTAAAAAGTAAACATGTGGAACACAGTTTGAAATATTCATGTTTTCCTCTCGTAGTAGGCCAATGTAAATATTATTCCACATGTTATCAAGTAATTCCAAAGCCAAATGTACTCACCCCAAGAATGGTCATGATCAAAATCTAACAAAGTCCTTTTGAAAGGGCTCAGTATATTTCAATTAGAGATAGCTCAAAGAAAGACATTATTCCATTCCAGCTCCCGGGGAAAGAACTGAGGAGAATTTGCTCTTGCTAGCTGAGGAAACCACATCCAGCGCTAGCCCAATCTGAGCTCCAGGCAATCCATATGCAAGGCAAGGAACAGTCTGCCTATGTCTCTTCCCCTCAGGAAGGCCTAATTAATGAGGCACAAGCAGGAACTGCTGCATGAGCATGGGCACTGTCTTCTATCAATCACAATAGCATTCATCCAGACTGAAGGAAGCAACTGTATACAAAATGAAGAACGGAAGGATCATGCACTTATCCAGTTCAACATTCAAGATTGGTATCATTTTCATTCAGCCTTAGGGGCTCATACTGTCCCTATGAGTATTGTGCTCTTAACTGTGTAGTAGCTCAGCTCCCAGAAGATGAATGCAGAGGGTTCCCTTCATCTAAGCCGCCAGACTGGTAATCACAGTTAATTGGGATAAGCTTCTTGGAGGAGGATGACTATGCTTTTAAATCCCTCCCACACTGAGCACAAGTCTTCACTTCTAAGCAATTATTCAAATTCAGATAATGAGGCTCCTCAGTGAGGTTGTCACTGCTCCATACTGCAGCGGGTCACTATGCCAAATCAGCACCTAGGATTTAGGAGCTGCAGTTTGAAAGACAATGTTAATTCCAGGTCCTTGTACTTGGTCTATCCTATTATCTAGTTTTAAACAGTTCCTATTTAACTTTCAGAAGTAAAGAATGACTCATTGGAGGTCGTTGCCCTACAGAGACTGTGTAAGAAAACTATGCATGTGGACTCCCTGCCTGTGTCCAGATAGACATTTACAGGCATTGCGCTGCCAGAAACAGATGCTCAGACAGGGAATTCTGAACCTGACCCACTGGGAAATAATAATGATATGCCTGTCAGAAAGTAATCATAACATCACAAAATAGGCAAACAATCTTTTAGTGATTTGATTTAATTTTGGCTGTATCTAAAGTTTCAAGGTTCAGTGAATTAATGTCTTCTTTAGATGACATAATTAGAAAACTTTCTCAAAAGAGACAAATCCAAAGATTTTTTTATTGTGCCTATCTGCACCCTGTCTATGGGTGCTACTCTGCTCCAGTCAGCAGTTGCATTCCCTTATCCCAGTGATTAATTTCTTCCAAAGACTTAACTGTAAATAATTACCTCCTGATAGGCAGATGCAATCTTTTAGACTGTTAAGTTTCTTTAATCAGTGCATTCTTAAACATACTCTCTCAGGTTTCCTTCACAATCTATTTCTGGAGCGATATTATTGGTAGTGAAAACTCTTTGCTACCAGTTACAATGCTTTTGTCAGCCCCATAAAAGGAAGAGAAGCTGCCTCAGCAGGAATCATTTATGGATGAAACTTCTGGATACACACACAGCTTCTGCAGGATGCTGAAAGCCCATCTCTTTTAGTCAATCCAAGATTCAGAAGCAGAGGAGTATGTGACTTCAGCATTGCCAACTCTCATAATTTGCATCCTGAGTCTTATGACAGTTTGCTGTTTCTTTTCCATTAAGTTTCAGCTCCTGGGGTCATATGATTAAGCAAGAATCTCAGCTTTCCTCCTATAAAATAAATAGGTTCCAGTTTCTAGACCAGAACTGCCAGTTAGAAAGATTGCACCAAAAAGAAAGGAGGAGTTTCCCAGTTTTATTTAGTCATCTGATTTTTGAGTCAATTTTTGACTGACGACCAGCATGATTTCTGGATGTCAATAGCTGTCAGTCTTGAAGGTCTCTCAGCTCACTACAAGAAGGAAAATGAAGGTGCTTACTTGGATGGTTGCTTTACAGCATGACAAAATCCCGGGAGGATAATTGAAATGCTGGACCAGTTGTTAAATATATATTATCTAAAGGCCACCTGCCTGGCAGATCAAGGCAATGAGTCCCTACAGAACTATTCAGGGTGCTGATTTTTGCACTTCCTTGACTTCAGTATGGTTTTACTCAACACATACACCTGCATAATTGAACTCAATCCAACCATAAGTGATACTCATGAACAAAAAAGTACACAAAACAAACCAGAAAAACAGACAGAGTTAACAGGACCGGCACTAGACCAGGAAAAATAGCGATGAACTCTGCCAGCTGTTGAAAAACTGTCTGTGGGATCAGTTCCTTTGTTCTCCTCTAATAATAGTTATGGTTTATGTTTCTTTCTCCTCTACCCCCCCCCCCCTTCTTTTCTTTTTCTCTTACTGTTTTCATTTTGCTTTGAAGTTGAAAACAGCCACAGCTGCAATACAAAAATTATTGTTCCTACTTTCATACACAAATTCCTGCACTCAGAGGCAACTTTCTTTATGCATACACATCACATGCAAATGCAAACTCACGTGTGTAAATATACACATGCACCAACAAGTGCAAACTATACATTGTTCGTGAATGTATCCTAAGGTCAAACAACTGCAAAAAAAAAGGAATTAAGTTTTGTCTAACAAAAAATAAAATTTATAAACTTGAAAATCCTTTTCATTACAAACTTCTGATTATACATAAAAGCTTCAGATGTGTGCAACTCTGCAAGTCCCCTCAGCAATTTTATAATTGCTGCAGGTACCTTGAGCATCCTAGACAACTTTTTCACTTACAAAGAGTCACAAGTTTGACTTGAGCCCAAATCAGCAGCAATATGAAGATTACAGAAATCAACTTTTCCAGATGTACACTACCAGGTAGTGGAATTCCTCCCATCCAGCTTTGTCTACTATAGTTTCTCATATACACATATACACACAGAGGAGATAAAATAGAATTTCCAGGGTGCTCTGAAGTCTAATGTTCTGAGCATAAAAATAGAATTTCCAGGGTGCTCTGAAGTCTAATGTTCTGAGCATATTGAGAACATGAGGTTGCAGAGTAACTTCCAAGAGCCAGAACTGTTCTAAAAGTTGTTTGCATTGTTTCTTAAGATAGTATCACAGACCTGTGATGTTATCAGATATAATTATTCCTTTTATGATGGGAGGAAAGAGATGAACTGGGAAATGTGAATGGCTTATTCAAGGTGACATGGGAAGTCTGTGAAGAGCTGCAAATTGAACCCAGGACTTCCAACTCCCAATTCAGTCCTTACGTCAATCACGAAACCTTCCTTCCTCCACTAGATATTTAAAAACAAAAACATTATAACTTGATGGTTTCTTTCTTCATGCATCACATTGGATGCCTGAAATGGATTTGTTTCTTTTGAATTTGACTCAATTCACTACATAGTCCAAATTATTACACTTCTTAAATTATGAAATGATAACAGATCCTAACTTCTAGACTACAACTTAGGAAAAGTAGCAGAAAATATATCACACTTGCTCAGGCAGTCAAATCACTTTCTTAGATGAGTCAGGCAAGAATTCAAACAACTAAATTATAGATCGTTGATGCAACTCCTCAGGCAAAAATGTAATAGAACTACACAAGCATGAGTCAACATTTTTTAGTTCTGTTTCTAATTAATATAATAATAATAATTATTATTGTACAGCATCAATATTTCAGTTCAGGATCTCATAGCATTTTGTATTTCCTGAAGAATATTAAAAAGTACTGGTCCTAAGTTTCAGTTTACTTCTCAAAATATGAGATTATAAACTATGACAGACATGTTGAGTATTATGCAGTAAATTGCATCTATTTTCTAACTAATTTTAATTTATTGTAAATGGATTATAACAATTTCTATTTCCCTGGAAGCACAGTTGTGAGATTTAAATAATAGGATGTGGAGGTGATTTTTGTCTTTAGAATTTATGACAGAGTCACAGGGGCCATTTGCAAGATGAGAGTCCACAGACTGAACTCTAAAACTAGAGCTAAATCTCTAGCTAAATATGACCTCTCATAATATACATATATGTGCATGTATGAAAGTTAGATGTATAAATATACAGATAAAAAAATCAGAAAGAGGATTAATAACTGTGTTGAAATGCATACTCACGTGCATGTACTTATATGTTGAAAATACTGCTGTCTCTTGGAAACGTCCCAAGAACAGCTTCAAATGCTAGAAATTGTTACCATTAGTTAATGTTACTAGGAAGATAAAAAAGAAATCATTCCAAGTATCTGAATAAAGAAATACAGTTTGTGGAGGTGACAGGAACACAGCTAATAGCAGCAACATCATATTTGGAGTTTTTAACTATTTTAGTATTTCTCTTCTAAATTACTCCCTACTTTTTACAGTGCCAGCAGCCAGAGTGAACTCTTCTTCCTTTCATGCTGTCTGCTTCCTTTGGACACTTCCCATCCCTGCTACAAACATTTTGTGATGTTCAGTGGTGTGACAGATCTACAACGGGAAACAGCTGATATTGGCAGCTGGCAGGCAAAGGGCAGCAGGCAACATGCAGCTTGTGTTCTAGCACTGAAGCTCCTGTGACCCAGTGTGTTCTAAGGTTTTAGGTTATTATATGGTGAATTCTACCTAGAAACAGTAGCACGGCCATTACGGGAGCCAGAAACCTGCTGAGAAACAATGCTGAGCTTGGACAGGTGGTATGGACCATATAAGAGGAAAAAAAATAGGATCTAATTTCTAGCCAAGGCTCTTTGTCACAACTATAGATCATTGGTGATATTGTTTATCAGTGTGCTCTGCAAACCCTTTCTCATGATTTGTTGTACAGAGAGAAGCAAACTTTATAATATTTGATGGGGGGTGGAGGAGGGACCAATTTGTAGCTGGATCCACTGACAGCTTAACAAGAACAACTCCAGTGTCCTCTTGAATTTTGATTTTCCTGGAAAAAAAGTTCATATTGTCTGCCACATTTCCTGTCCCAGGGAAGAGTCAACTCCTCCCTCTTCTCCCTTCCACTGAGGACTGAATGCCTTTCTTATAGAAGGGAGGAGAGGAGAGGAAAAGCCCAGCTTCTTGGGAAGTGAATACTTCATCCCTAGCCTTCTGGCGCTAGACTGTCCTTCCACCAGACTTCCTCTTGATAAACAGGGGAAATAATGAATGAATCCTAAAATGGACACCCTTGTTTTCAATGGAGATGTGTGCCTCAGGGGAAAATGTCTATTTTTAGGATCTCCAAGATGGTAAAGAATCTTATTAGGAAAAAGAAAGAAAGATGTATGTCTTTGTGGAGGAAGAAGGGCTGTGTGGAATGAAGAGATAAATGGGTAGTGGCAGAACTGATGAGATTAGAAATGACAGGAGAGCTCTAGGAACAGGCACTGAATCTTGTTAACCTATGCATCTGTGGAAGCTGGAATCCCAGGATGACCCTCTAGGTGACCAGGTGCCCTGGGGCTGAAAATGGAAAGAAAGAATTCCAAAGCTTAAAGACAGACCAAACAATTCAATATAGTCACTTTATAATAAATTAGATGAAATATATTCATATTATATAACTGGGAATTAACTCCATAGTTTTGCAAACCAAGTTTGTGATTTTTGATCCTTTGGAATTTTCAGGACTGAATGCAGTGCACAACCACAAATGTGAGATAGTTCTTTGTATGGGCACAAGAAAGAACAGTAATGTGTCTCCCAGGGCATTTACGACACTTATAAAATTACTTCATTTTCCTCTCCCAGAAACTAGGTTCATGAAGAGGGAAGGTCCATCAACAATAATTTGCAGGGAAAGACCACAGGAAGATTGAGTGGTTGAGTGAAGGGGTTTTCTATTCTTGCCAATTGAATAAAATTTACTTCTTCCATTTATTTTTCTTCTCCTGTTTTCTTTTCTTTTTCAGCTGGGGCATATAGTTCCACTGCCCAGGTCTAAAATGATGACAAATCCACATGTTTTTTCAGTGCCAGCTAATATCATGCACCAATGTCCTCCCACACTCCCAATCCTCATCTACAAACTTATCTTGTCAAGATCAGTCTTCCAAGCTTTTCCATAAATATAGTCATGAAGTATTCATGCTTTTGCACTGCATTTCCACAAAGGCAAAGTGTAAACAGGTGAGTAGAAGAGAGGACAGCAAAAAGAATTTCCTACAGGATTTACCAGCTAGCCAGAAGGATGGCAATTTGGTCTGAACCATTGGCTAATATCACCAAGTGACCTTTCACTAGTTGTTTCACCTCTTTGTGCTTCAGAATGTTCAGCTGGAAATAAAAGCAAGACTTCACTAGAAACCAGACATCGAGTGTAAACTGTGGTTTCCTAGATAAATAAATTACAAAAGAAAGTTTTATAGGAGTCACACGGCCAGTGTCTAGCACTTTGAACAGACAATGGGTAACAAAAAACGTATGTGGGAATGTTGTGTGGCAACACCACTGTACTACAGATTCCCCATCCAGATTTGCAAGAGATCTAAATAGCTCTGCTTTCTGAGCCTCTGAAATGACACCAAGCCAAGATAGGATCCCCTTGGGGCAGAACCCTATCACAGCAGCATTACTACCAGTTGCACTAAGGCATTTCACAGAGTTAAGTAAAACTTGATGGGAGAAGTGGGGAAAAATATATCTCTTCATATCATAAGCAAGTATGAATATAATCATTTCCATTTTTTAATATACCACTAGTTCTCACTGATACGCATTTACTCCAATGAATTATCCCATTGAGTTCAATGGGATTTTCCTCAGTACTGTGTGATATAGCAAACTGAAGGGTGGACTTGTAGTGCCCACTGACTGAGATTTTGAGCATTTTCTTCCAAATTTGGTCATGTAAATAATCATTTCAGTCTGGGTAATTCAAAAGCACTACCCAAGTAGTTGGGTAAAGCATATCAGGGAACACTGACTCCTCAGAGTCCAGCTGAGCAACTTGTGTTGCAGATTTGAAATACAGCCAATTCTGTTTAACTTTTACATCACCAGACTCTCTAGAAGCCTATGGTAAAATCATAAAATACAAGGTTAGAAGGGACCTCAAGGTACAGCCTTCCCTGTCAAAAGCATGTTCTAGACAAGACAGACTAGCACACTGTCCAGCTGAATCTTGTGTGTTCAGCATTGGGGGATTCACCACTTCCCTGAGGAGATTATTCCAGTGGCAGATTGTCTCATTGTGAAAATATTTTCTGTTCTGTCAAATCAGAATCTCTGCAAGATTAACTTGTATCCATTGTTCCTTGTCTTTTGCATCATCTCTAATAATATCTGCTTCAGCATACAGAGTTAGATTACTTGCTACCATAAAGGAATTCCCAATTTTGATATGGTTAGTCATGTTTCATTACTGACCAAAGTGGATATTTAGAGCTGAATGCTTCAAAAGAATTTGTGTCCATTTTTTAAAACTCAAAAAGCTTGTGGAACTCATGAGACAAATGTTTTGATGGAGGAAATACACTGCACTCAGGGTATCTTGACTTAAAACCTAGTAGGAATGCAATATAACAAAAAGACAAACTGACTGCTAAAATTGAGATCCATAGCAGTCTATTGGGATTTAATACCTAAGTATCTGGATCTACCTGGGAATTTTGCACCATTTCTCTTCAGGACTCTATCTTTGACCTCTACTACTAATTATGAATATATTGGACTCCACTCAAAGCCCAGTTATTTCACATATTGATTTTTTGATATGAAGCACCACAAGAAGATGATGCGTCACATCAGGGACCCAACAACCCATATGCCTATCTGGTCAAGTGCTGCCTCACAGTCATCATAAAGACACTTCAGTCAGAGTGGTGTCAATGAAGCTCACCTGACCTCCCACTATACCACAACACCTCCTAATAACTCACACCAAATCAAGCCAACCCTTTTTTTCACCTTTATCACTCCAGGACTTTTCAGCAAGATCTCACTGAAAGAATGTGCGGTGAGCCACTTTCTGTGAATCTTGTTGTTTGGCAACCAGAATTTAATTGCTTCAGAAACATACTGAATTGTTTCCACTCTGGTCAAACCTAGTGAGCATTGCCAGCAGACACAGATGGGATTGTCAAGAAAGTTTGAAGTGTTGATATGGCCACGTGCAGACTATGGCTCACAGTAGAGGACTATTCTCTACAGATCGACTGAGTCTATGCTGACAATTCTGCCACCAAGAACACTGTGACTTGGCTTGTGCAAACACAAGTAATATTTATGTGACCTACATGATTATGAATCAGACAAAAGATCTCTAGACCATTATTCTTAGAGTGCAGTCTACATGTCACTAATTCAAAGAGGTTTAAACTGTCGAATCAGCTAATACAAGGGCAATGCACAACAAAACTCCTTCCAGCTTCTGAATTAAAATAGATTTTTACTTTATACACTGAATACAAAGGACTTCTAAGGAAAGCCCTGTCAGTGCTCCACAAGATACCAAAATAACACCAGAAGAAATTGTGCTCAAGTTTGTCAGGGGCTTGATAGAAGCAGTTGTTGCAGTACAGGTAGCACCCACTGTGGTTTGCTGCTATAAGCCCAGCTGGCCTTCTTGTATCTTGGACTCACCTCAATTCTTTTGCTTTCTGGAGAGCAGACGGCACAGGCAGTTCTTGGCACTCTTGCTACGAGTGGTCATTGCCCTGGCTGCACATGTGGCTGAGGAAAAAGTCATTTCTTAATATAAACACAGTTCTTGCGCTAATTGCTTTCACAAGAGATGATCACAGTGCAGCTTTCAGAGTGTGTGTGAGTGAGTTGCATTCCAGATTGCTGGCTATCTATTGTTTTCCTACTTGCTGTGTGAAAAGAGCAATTCTGTATATAAAAAGCCTGTTGGGAGAAATGTGGTTTTTTTCCCCAACAGTGAGCAGATGGCCCACAGATTTTGTGCATCATTTGTAAATTATTTCAAAGTCTATTTATCTATTCCAAAGAGATTACTGGAATCTACATCTGCATTTTCATGTAATTGTTTCCATGTCACATGAATGAGGCATAAGAGGGTTACAAAGGAAAGATGATCACCTATAACATAGCTGGCTGACATCTGCAAGAATTTGGGGAACTTATCTACTAAACTCTTCCTTACTACACCCTTTCCTTAGTCCCTATTACTAGTAATTTTTACAGGGGAGGGCTAGAAATCAGTGTTGGTGAAAAATCTTCAAGATTATAAATCACTTAGAGAAATTAGGACAACAGAGACCTCAAGAGATCAGCTATTCCCACCGCTGGAGGTAAAGCCAGGCCAGTCCTTCCCAAAACAGCCCTGGCAGATATTTGTTTACCTTGTGCTAGAAAACCTCAGAAGAAAACGTGACATTTTTACCTGATATCAAAAGAAAAATAAAGAAGTAACTGTGAAATATTATGAACTCTGACAGACTCAATCTCAGATGCAAATCAAGATTTTTCTAAGATGTAAATATACAGAAACTTCTATATTGTCATAACCATGGTAATTATAATGACCATGATAATTTGACTCTTTCTTCAATGCAGACCAGGTTACTTGTCAGAGGTGAAGACAGAAAGATTTTAAGCATTCTTTTGTTTTTGAGACATAGAAGTGAGAGATGAGATCTTTTCAGAAATTACTTCAGTGATTGTCCAGAAGCAGCTAAATAAGTGGATACAGAATGATTACAGATATTTATACAGCATCAGACAGTTTCTGAGGTGGCCTTGAGTAAGACAATGCCACAAGGCTACTTTGAAGAAAATATGAATACCAGACTGATTCTGTGAACATAAGATAGATACACATCGGGCTGAGCTCAGAAGATCTTCTAAGGAGAGGCATGAATTGAAGAGAGTACGTAGACCTGTTGGGTAGACCAGGTCAAGAGAGCTCTTGCAGGAAGTTGTCTAAATTAAATTAATTTTTCAGCCAAACTGAAATGCAAACCATAAAGATCTCAGCTCAGTTTATTAAAGTTTGAAAGTTCACTGGGTAATTCAGTACAGGAGCCCACAAATTGCAAAGATCTCTTCTGAGGGAGGCAGAAGGGAGTTACCCTCCAACTTGCTGGTGAAGTTGTGATTCAAGGATGCAAATTGGTAGGAGAAAGCTGCAGTCAGATTTGTGCAAGTAAAACTAGATAAACTTCTGAGCCCAGTATCCCTTAATTCGGCATCTTAAAGGATGTATTAATCAAAATGGTTGTTTAGTTACACCATATTATGTGGAAGAAATCATTTGAACATGTTTGGAAAGGCACTAAGATCCTCAATTTGATAATTCTGCCTAGTGATTTACTTCTAAACATTAGTTTGGTATCAGTTTGTAAGGTAAAGATTTGAGAGAAGTTTTCTGAAGAGAAAAAGGTAAGGAGTTTACATAAATTCTAGCCGTTATGAATGGGGACATGGATCTAGTTCTCTTGGTCACACTTTTCCAATATGATGCTTATTAAATCCAAGCCTGAGATAATATTCATATTAGTTCTATGTATTCCAGCACTACCCCAGATCTGCTGTCATCAATTATATAAAGGAATTCCTTCCCTGAGATATCATAGCCTGCTTGTTAAGGGATAAATAAGGTCATTTGAGTTCTGTTGAGGATTTCTCTTGAATGACAGGAAGTATACTGTGGTCTCAATATAATCCAAAACATTGAAGAGACAAAGTCCTAAAAAGCCGACACAGCATACGAATGGCTCCTCATCATTAAAAAACATTTTTAAAACTTTGTAGTAAACCTACACCCACAACCTGGGGCATTTTCTTCAGTTTTCCTGGGCTGTGAATGCCAGGAACATGAAAAGTAAGGGAACAGGGAACTCCATAGAAATTGAGGAGATGCTCTTTTCATGCTCCTAGCAGAAATATAGACAATGAGAAAAACAGGTTGTGATTTGTGTCTTTCAATCCTATGCAAAGTTTAAGGAGCTCTAAAAATAATTGCTACTAATTTTCAGAAGTTTTCCTATCTCTTTCCATAAGGAGGGTGCAACTTCACTGGATCTACATATGAACCTGTAATGCATCTTTACCTCTCAGTGCATTAATTCCCAAATTACCCCTCCTGAGGAATGAAATGCATTAGTTTAGCCTAATTTTGCACCCGATACATGAGTATCATCTGAAAGCAAGACAAGGAACTCTGGTATTCATCAGCTTAGGACAGCCAAAGTTCTTTTCTCTTCTTGAAGTTCTGTTAAAGGTCTCTGAAAACACACTGTGGAAAGCAAAATTGGTAAAGTCTAATTCAAATTCAGCTTGCACATTTTCTCTTAATTCAGATATATTTCTGGTGTTTAAGTGTGTTCTTGAGAGTAGGTCTCTGCACATTAGATTTCCTTGTTCTGCATTTATGCAAACAGAGAGCATAGGTCAGGGCTAAGATGAAAAACAAGAAAATACATAAGAATTGAGAGGAGGCACTTATCTTGCAGAGAGAAAAATGTATTATTCACAGATTTATTTATCTGCTTTTCCATCTGTGCATGTCTTTATTATTACAAGACTTACACAGTAATCATAAATATTCATGGTGATATATGTTTAGCAGGTAGTTTGCAAACACTGCATCTTTTCCTCTTGGGCACGTATTCTTTGCACAGAGAGGCCAAGGCTGTTATGCTTTGCTGTCATACAAATGAATCACACTGTTCTGTCACCAACTCAGAGGCCATAAGAAGCTCTGGAATGTCCTGAAATTGTCCAAATGGAATTTGTTTAGGCTGTTTTAGTTGAAGAAACATTTATGAATGTTAAGCATTCAGACCTCTAAAGCTACTGAACCAATCTATTTAAGACTTGGCTTCAACTTGAACACTCAATGGGACATGCATAAGTCAGGCTTTAAGTACAAATTTTATTGTCATAGCAGCTGTGAAGAGCATATTGTTTCAAACTTATAACTAAAGAGAAGTGGTTTTGACCAAGCATTCCCAAAACATTTGCTTGTGGATTCAGGCCAAAGCTGAATATTTAATTTTAGTAAGAATTAAGAAAAGAAAGTAAGACTGGACAACATGTACAGAAAAGCTCCTAGAACATAAATTTAACATTGACCTAGACATTATAAGGTGCTACAAGAAACTCTCTTGCACTTTCTAAGCAATATATTGGCTGGTCTATTTTAGTTTGTTTGAATTTGCTTTGCTTGGTTTTTTTTTTTCCTTTAAAGTTTCACTGGGTTTTTTTTCTTATAGATCTGTGAAAGAGCCAGAGTTCCTGCAGAAAGTCATTAGGTTTACACCCATGGCTGCTCTGATACTGTACCCTACAGTCAGCAGCCCTTGTTCATGGCTATGAACTTATAAACCCAGGATTTCACTCTTATGCATTTTTCCCATTGTTAATGCAATCTTATGAGGTGCACCTAGCAAATAGACTCAGGATCTACAGATACAAAGGAAAGAATCTTCCGAACTGAAGTAGGAGTGAAGGGGATGACCATAGGTGACACGGGGTAGCTCTGGCATGGGATGTGAAATGATGCTCTTCCATCCAGCGGTGAAATGCATTTAGGGAAAATTGATGATGGAATTTGGCCCACTTGGGCATCTAATTCAAGAAGAAGAATATAGGATCAGCCAGAATTTTCACTGTGCATTTTGAAAATCCTTATTTTGATACTTTTAAGCGTCCTATCATGGTGCAAATGTTTAGGCTTTAGAAATGCTAGTTATACTGTAATTAAATAACAACCTGGCAGAGAATAAGAAAAGGGTGAATAAGATATTTTTGCAAGTGTTCTGTAATCTTTCTTTCCTTATTTTCAGTCAAGTCCCGAACTCACTTTCAAAACACACATTGTGCCTATAATCTCTTCCTCATTTTATATCACACTTTCCTTGACAATAAAATGATATGTTAGCATTACATGACATGGAACCTTTCTGAAGACTCCTAAACAGGGATCAGGGTTGTTAAGACACTACATGAACAAAGCCAGAAGACTGGTAATGACAAAATCACATTTGCATTTCAGAATATATTCTGGTTTGATCTTTACAAATTAATCAAGCAAAACTCGCATTGATCAACATTTGAACACAAAAAAAGTGGATTGGTTCTTTCCTTTGCAGAAAGGTCTATGTTTTAAAAGTAATATTACAGGACTGGACAACATCCGGTACAAATTCTTTTCACTGAGATTTAGGAATTCTCTGTGCCTTTGCCTTTGGACACACATGAAGAGGAAACAATGTTTATTAAATTCTTACAGTTATAATGACTGAAGAAAAATATGGAGCTTTTTTTCCTAAATATTTAGGCCCAGATCTTATGCCTATAACTTTTTTAACTGATTTGTGCTCTTACTAGTGAATTGTTCAGTACTCACATCTATTAGAACTAATGAATGCATTTTTTCAACTTCTGTCTGGAATAAAAACTATCAAATGTTTAATGTATACCTGGCTCCCTTTACATCATTAACAGGAATGTTGAGGTCTAATCTAATTATAGAACCTGTCATTAGTAAAGTTCCAAAACATTTTTTAACTGTGAGGTGTATTGTATTCCATGCATTTCTCCAAAATAAGCCTTCAAGCAAACTTGTGGCTTTTTCTTTTCTATATGAAGTGATTCTTTTCCTAATGAAGATTTTTTTTAACTGGAGACACCAACATAACTGAATAAATAATAAATTTCTGAACTTTTAGGGAGAGTATGTGCCATAGAATTTTCCCACAACTCCCAAAATTTTTGGAGGAAATTACAAGAATGAAGGTGGTAGCATTGACAATGGGACTGCCAGACAGCCACATACAGAACACACCTACAAACATCAATTAAATTTAAATACATCGGTTAAATTAAGCATTGGTGAATTTTAAATAAATATACGCATGCACATTCAACCTTAACAAATGCAGCTTCAAAACAGAAAAAAATCCTCCAAGAAAGAAAAACCACCTTACATTCATCCATTAGTCTCACTTCTGTGTTTGAATTCATCACTTGCATAACATGTATAAGTAACAAATCCCAAAGGCTAATGCCCTGTCCCTTTGAGCAATTACCATCTACCAAAAAAAGAAAATCAATAAGAGTCTGGAATTTTCATAGCCTTAACACATGCTGGTGCACATTTACACTCGCACTCAGTACTACTGAAGTCTCAGCGACATAACTTCGTAACGTAGTCTCAAGTTAGACGAATATGTGGTGCCAGAATTAAAATTCATAATGAAAACAGCCATGAATGCTACTCTTTAAAGAGCTTTCAAAACAAAAAATGTATCTAGATTACTTCATCCAACCATTTACTGCAAAGTGCACACACTCATGGGTTTTTTTGTATGTTCCCAAAGACATTTTCAGGCTTTTTCTCAGCATTTTCTGCACTCTCATCTACTGCAGCCACATGACCATTAGTAACGCGTAATTTGACTTCTTGGATTCATCACTGAGTTAAAAATAGAACATGTGGCTGATACATAAAGAGGCGGATACTTTAGTGAACTTGTGTTATTTTAGAGGGTCAGCAGTACTCACTGCAGCATAATTTATCTGGAGAAGGATGAAATTAAGCAACAAAACTCAAAACATTACTTGCATCCCCAGTTTTGTTAGGCGCCTTTACGTATTTCTTGGCACAATTAATATTTGGTAAAGGAAGAAACTGGAAGCCCATTAGAAGCTTAAGCACTAAGTGACACTATTTCTCAGGCCAGGAACAAAGCAATCAATTACTAGCAACAGCAGCAACAACAGCTGGTAGGAAACATTGTATAAGAGCAGTGCTGAATAAGCCTAGGGTAAATGAAATGTGTCTTTGATAGAAATCGTATGTTAGGCCTTCACTGATGAAACTGCAATATTTCCCATGGTTCATACTAATGAAAAACAGTCCTCATGTCTTCCGGGAAAAGTTACTCTTTTTCAGCAAAATATTTTTGTTTTAATTTTGTTATTTCTATGGATGTTTTCTGGAAGAGAAAAAAAATCACTGTTAATTATCTTCAACAGTTTCCTATTTATAGCTAAGATCATTTCTCCATCACACAGAAAGTATGTTCAAATGCTGTTTAAAAAATTTCCAGAAAGTAATGATATTTGTTTTTCAGTTCAGATGTCTAAAATTTACTTATATAGGAGATGCTTTAGCACTTTGCATTGCATACCTATTGCATTCCTTTTGTTTTGGTTCCCAAATACAAAGGTTGAGATTTTATACATCCATTTTGAAATATTTGACTGGACTTTATACTTCAACCACAACTGTCAATTTGACAAACTGTTTAGATCATGACAAATTCAAGCAATCGTTCTTTCTCAGTTTAATCAGAAGATAATGCAAGTAGTATGGCCTACAAATTGGGCAACATTTAGGAATCCAGCTCTTGATATAGCCAGTGGTGAGAAAGAGAGGGGAACCTCCAGCTTTGCAGACATGCCTGGTTTTCCATGTGCCATCTTTAGATGCATAAAGCTAAGTGATACGATCCTATGCTGAGGGGTTTGTGTCTCCACATTAGCTGCAAAAAGTGCTTGGGGAAACCATGATCTCCTTTGGTGTTTGGATTATGGCCCAGGAAGGTGGCATAACCCACCTTCTGATCATGGATGTGCCTTTTCTGGTTTAAAATTTCCTCTTTCTTGGAAAGGTGAAGCCATTTTAGAATTGGATTAAGTTATATTGCTCTCAAATAAACACCTTGTGTACTAAAGTTCAAGGTATAATACTATTTCACAGTTTTTTGGTTCTAGAGCAAGCAGACTAAATATTCAATCAAACAAAACTATGAAATTCAGTGTCACCTTTAAAGAGGTAGGCTTGAATCATGCCTAGCTCCCTAAAGAACCGAGACCCAAACATATGACACAATTCATATGGAAAGACATCAGAATAATATTGTAGATCAAACAGCCAAGGAACTGAGAGCCAGTCACCTCTCAATGACCTGCTCTAAGTTGGGCCATGCTGGTAGAATAGATTTTAAGTTCTCAAAATCATCTACATCCAGAAACTGTTTATCAACCCTGATGAAGTTAATGGGGATTCTTCATTCAACTGAAAGCAGAATGAATATCTCAAAATGAGAGTGGTTCAAAATGTCATTAAAAAAGCACAAGCTGTAGCTCTTTTGTTTGGGCTGAGTTATGTTTTGCTTCCACAACAGTGAATAAAAAATAAGCAATAAATCACACATTCCCAGTGCTGTTTCTAAGCACCATTAGCTGATGGGTTGCAATACAGCTCCCTTAAGAAATTCAGGATTCAGATTCTACTTAACGTTAAACACTTCTAATACTATTCAAAAAACATGTTGTCTTTACTAGGTGGAATTAAAATGTCCTGAGTGCATTTACAGTGAGTCTACACACAATACTATGTTTGCATTTTTTTTTAAGTACAACCTTTGAGCAACACTTACATGATTCTTCAAGAGTGTTTTCAACCAGTTTACTTCCTATGTCCCTCGATTATTGACAGGAATCTCAACAGTCATTCCAGCTTCAGACACGAGAATGAATAAAAGCTTATCTCATACAGAACACATCCCAAACAAATAAAAGATTAAGTGGCTACCTCAGAAGAGAAAATCACTTATTTTGTTAGGTCTCTACCTCTAATAGCCAGGACTCATCATGAGCACTAGATTAGTGTAAATTTAAGTGCATTTGTAAAGACAAATTAGAAAAAATCTGTCTTCTACCATGAACACATCTAAACAAAGACCACCAACTCTTTGTAATCTGCTCCGTATCCCATGGCTAAAAAACAACCAGGTGGAATGTGCAATGCATTTTACCAAGTTGCTGTGCTCACAGTTAAAATATTTGTCATTGCTCTACTACTTTAAAATAAATCCATAGCAATGAGCTAACATTTCAGCTCCACAGATACGATTCCCTGATATCAAGATGTATGGGCTGCAGCAAGTGTTACACCCCCAGAAGTGTTATAAAGCTCAAATCTGCCTGTACTTTTTTTCATACTGTAAATCTATGATCCTGATGCAAGAACCTCCTGTAGCAGGAGAAGGAGTGGGGCTCCGAGTGGCAGCCAGCAGGAGGCTTGGAGACTTTTTCACCTTTAATGACATGCAAATCAAAATCATGAAAACCAAACTACACTTCTCGCCCGGTTTTCCCATGCAGGTTTGGTAGTTTGCACCATTTTCTCCTGTACCGTTCCCATTATATTTGATGCTAGTGTGTCAGTCTTTTCAGTGCATTTTTTAACATGGAGAGAAGGGGGTAGGGTGGGAGAAGGGATCTGTCCAATGATCTCAAAGCATGTGGTTTTGATTCTAATAAGATTATGGATACCAAAGGAATAAAAATGGAAATCACTACTGCCAAGATATGAAAGAAAGTTTGCATAGTAAAATAATTTAAACCCTAACATTTGGACCCAATAAGGCTAACAGAACGTTTATTCCATATTTTTGGAAAGTATGCTTTTTCTGCACATTAAGTGGTACCAATAAAAAATAATGATTCTCACTCAGTTTATTTCTATAAATTATATTGTTTTATAGTTTTCCAGGGCATGGTTATGTGTCAGATTCTATGGCAAACACCTGGGTGTAAAATGCAATAAGCTTGTTACTTCCAGTGGGGGTTGTGGGGAGGAGAGCAACAACCCTCCATTCTCCTCAGAATGTACCTATTTCCAAGAAAATTGGATTGCAGCTCATCTGAAAACAGCCAAATTCTTTTTCACACTTTAGGAATTATCATTTGCATCTCCTCTTGACTTGCTAGTGATATAAAACTGAATCCTTCAGGGATTTGGAAGCAGATACAGCAACAGCTTCAGTCATGAACATGAGTTTGGTGGTCTTAGCCCAATGCCTAAGGGGTGACTGGCCGTATCATCGTTTTCTCTTTAATTTAGCATAAGTCAGTGTACATAGAATATAATGCAGTACATTTATGTGAATTTTTAAGACATTATGGATGTCACAAAAATTTCATAACTTTCAGAAGTTATGATGTACAAAGTCTAGCACTCATAGATTATGGATAGACTACAGTTAGGAATGCCCTTAAAGCATCAATTTGGCTCCTTTTATGTATGCACTATAATTACAGCTGGTTGGAAATGTTCCATCGAACCTATTTTTTTTTTCAGTGAAAAAGAGTTTTCTGTGGGAAAATGTTACTTTTTCCACAAATGCTTCAATTTTCCATAGGGAAAATGTAAGCAAAATACATTCTTTTGGGTCAAGTCAACTGGATTCTAAATATTCCAGCTTGTCAAGCTGAATAAAAACACTTCCTTTCAGGACAGCATAATATTCATGTGTATATGCCAGAACTGCTGTCGTGCATCACAGAACTTGCAGCTTAGATCAGTTCCTCCACTGCAGGACAAATGCAATTCAGTCCCCGTCTTGCCAACTTCTCCACCATCATGCAAGTGGCAACACAGGACTGCACACCATGAAAGCAACAGCAGTCACTGTGGCTACTTGGGAGTCACCTGAAACTGAAGCAAACTGTGAGATTCATGTAACTGTATCTTAGCTGTCTAAAAATTAGTCACAGTGTTTAAGAGATATAGTTAAAATCTCTTGATTATAGAGACTAAATGCCTCTAGAAGACAATTGATCTTCTCCAAAGATAGATAAGTAAGCGAGGTGACACTGAAGAGGAATCCATCTCTGCCACTTTTGTCCACTGGGTAGTGATGGAGCACAGATACCTACCTTAGATTTGACAAAAACTGCTGAAACAGTGAGAAAGTCCTACACTATGGGTTGACACCAAAGACTTCAGTGTAATCCTGGGGGAGTGAGCATCAAAATTAGTCAGTCACATGCCCTAGCAAAAGAGTAATAATTATCTATCTGTAGCGTATGAGACATTGTTATAGGAAAATTGGCATAGTTTTAGTACAAAAGGACACCTTCTGTCAAGAAAACATAATCCCTTTTAAGTTAACAATAGTTTAACTAAAGGCAATAACACATGTCATAACTCAGATGTTTAGAGAAATAATTATTAAACTGTGCAATCAAGAACATTGCACTTATAAGGCAATCACTGCCAACACTCCATGGAGTGGGTATCCTTTTTGCTGCAGAACTCAGTCCTACCTGAAAGAAAAGAAGGAAGAGAAGGCAATATAAGAAAGCAAACACATGATGGCATCTAGTGATATGCTAGAGCCATGTGTAAGAGGTGCTGTTTGTTAAAAAGGAAGGCTATCAGGAGAGGAAGGGCACTCAGGAGTGAGAGAAAGAATGTTAGAGGGACAAATAGGGAGAGAAGAGGAAGTGGAAGGTGTATATGGCCAATTACACTGGAAAGGAGAGTCCAAAGTGCACGCCTCAATAACTTTTGCATTTCTTGAATTTACAATAAGCACTTTTGCAACCTTATAAAATGTTCATAATATTGTTTTAGAATATAGAATATAAACCATATGTGCCTGTGTCAAACTACACATAATATGCATGTTCTGGGTATTGTGTTTTGCAAATTTAGCAACAGACTCACACACACGGCTCTCATTAGCATATGTGCAACCACAGTGAAGTTAATAGGATTAGAGCTTGTCAGGAATTTTTCAATTAAACTTTTTTGTTTTGTTTTTCATTGGAAAATGCCACTTCATTGAAAATTAAACTGTGCATGAAAACCTAGAATTTTGGGTGCGATCTGCTTTATGAAAGGTTCCTCAGGTCCTGGAATTTTGATCAAAACAGGATAAAAACAAAAGCTCAGAGTAACATTGTTGTCAGAGTATGAGGCTGGACATTGGAGAGCAAAACGTGAGTGCCTGCCACATTGTTACACAGTGTTGGTGAGATCCCGACTTGGCCTGCTGTTTATCCAGGGCTGAATTCTATCATCCCAATCTGAAGCTGACCCTATCAAATCCTGAATGACCACAAGACCATAATATCTTTCTGTATTGGGATGGTCTTTCCACTGAATAGGTGTCATATATAAAAGTTGAAAGGCATTTGCTTTGTCCAAGTAAGAAATAAAAAGCATTTTGAACTTTAAAAGTGTGGAGAAAGTGGGAAATTTTTTCTACTCTGCTCTGTGCAGACCTATCTGCAAAACATCTCAGAAAACATTTCATCAGCCTCACTGCTTTAACCAGTTATCTTTCCTCTCAAGATTTAGCAAAGACACGCTGCCATGAATGAAGAGACTCGAATATATGAAAGGAAAAGTTCAGATAAGAAGATAAGATGCTACTGTTTATTGTTTGAACGCTTCAGAAATTTAAATATGTGTTTTTCAATTTTCCCCATAGTGCTCCACACAGAATTGTGCCGTATCTCTCTAAGTTCTCATACACATTTTAGGTATCTAGTGCCTCTTTACACATGAGCCTGTTAGCTGTTCCACCAACTTCTTCTCTTTTTAATTTAGACGTTATGGGTTATTTTCTCCCCTTTGGCTGCATTCCCTTTAAAATAAAGGTAACACAGTTTGAAATCAACAAGGTTAAAGTTTGCTGAAATAACTTTTTCTGCCATAAACTGAAGGTGTTGTCAAAGTGTGATATCCCTTTAAAGAACAGCAGATATGCTGGAAAGGCACCAAAGAAATTTCTATACTTTTGAACATCATCTTTAAAACAGCAGCACTAGAACAGAAGAGCTCAGGGGAATGCACAGAGCCACTTACTCTCCAAAAATAAAGCTAGCAATGCTTCACTTTTTTTGAAGTTACCAGTGGTCAGTCATTGTTGGTTGAAAACTAAAAATGTATACTTTTACATTCTTAGCACACGTACACAGTGCCAGCTGGCTTTATGGCTTAGCATTGCAACCTAGGGGGCTTACAGGATCTCAACATCTGCAAAATTATGCTTTGATTTCTGGCAACGTTAGTTCTCAAGGGAACAAAACCGAAGGAATTGCCAGCCAGAACTCACATTTTGACATGTTAAGCAAGGGGCTGTTCCTCAGAGTTCTTGCCATTTGGAGAGAAGCACTAAGCTATATACTTGAAGGGGAGAGGAGAAAGAAAGAGGAACCTACAGACATCAGTCTTACAGTATTTCTGCTACCAGGGAGAGTGGCTATTGGAACCAGCATAAAGGAACAAATTATGAGAGGGATGGGAATGGAAGGAAATTGGCAGGTTCTGTACACTAGTGCTTATTTTTCAGTTCCACCATGTTCATTAAAATCACTGAAAAATTAAAAATATATTATTAACTCATGCTGAGGCTGATGTGGAAAGAAAAAGAAAAGATGAATTCTAGTGTGAGAGATAATATTATACACTACTAATTTTCATAAAGGCTTTTTAAAATATTTTTTTTCACACTAGAAGCCTGAGATCTTTTTTAAAGATTTATGGCCATGCAAACAAAAATGTGGCAGCTTTATATTAAAAAACAGCACATGAAGACTTTAGCAGATCAGGAAAATGTGGGTACTGTACCTATGTGCTTCACAGTTTTTATTGGACAGCAGAAGCAAAAAATCTGAAACCTATGGGTAGGAACCTAATTTTCCCCGAGTTCTTCCACACTCAGCACTTGAAGAATTGCTGCTCTGCAGCACTGGAATTACTGCCTGACACTCATCATGGCTGTTTGCTGATCCCAGGGATTTATAATAGGTCACTGGTGTTTAGTGACTGGTAACTTACCACCATTTCTCACAAGAAAATGAACAGACAACACTTGAGCTGGAGCAGTTTTTCAGGATGAAGGCTGCAGTGATTTGTTTACTGGGCAACAGTATCATTTCCATCGATATCAGCTCAGATTGACCTTTGGAAAATAATTTTCCCAGTACATCACTTTAGTCACACCAATTTCTCTCTTTTTTTCTTCTATTCCCTCTTTTAATTCCTTTATTTGCTGTATCTTCATGTCCTTACCTATATTTTACCTATCTCCATTCTCCCATTTCTAATGAATATAAAGAGCCATCTTCCTTAGTACTGAGTCATTGTCAGCTGGCAAAGTAGCACCTTATACTTTTGCCCAAACTTTCCCTTCATGCTTAGGATATTTTTTAAGCAAATGAAACAAGGAAATTATTTCAAAAGTTTAGAAAATAATTTTAAAAGATGAAGATAAGTGGATATTTTTTTACATTGTCCTTTATTGGCAAGAAACATTCTTCAGTCTCTTCTGTTGAACTTTCCTCTGTCATGATATCTACCACTTGATGTGCTGATACTGTTGAAGTTTAATCATGTCGCACAGTTGCCTCACTGTCTTCTACCTTAAATTGCTTACTGTGTTTTATAACAGCACTGTAAATTCACTCTCAGCATTGTCCTGGTGGGGCAGAGAAGGTCCTTCTGTCTCATGTCTCTGTAGCACCTAAAACATCTGTAATATGCTGGGCTCATTATGACGTGCACCAATACAATTAAATACAGTAATTTTAGAAAGTCATTATACTCAAGTTAAGTTCAGGGTGCACCGAGATGTTACCTTGAGCTCAGAAAATCCCATATTGCTGAAGGCTGGATGGGAGGAGAGCAAAATGGAAACATCTCTGCATGACCTTCTCTGGCTTTTTTTTTTTAGCATTTGTCAGAGCCAAGACATCAGACCAAAGAGACTTCTTATGCATGTACATCCTTTCTCTTCACCTGCCTGAGTAAGTACTGAAATTGCTTCTTGAGGAAAGAAGAGTTAGATTTAGCATGTGTACTACATGGGCTTTATGTCTTTCCAGATCATTTCAAAAGCAAGCATGACACTTTGAGCTGTAGAAGGACTGAGGATTGATGGAGAATCTGAAATTGTTTCCTTGACAGAAGGATGAAATGACTGCAGTCTTCTTGGATGAAATCTGTTGGTTTTGCCATACTTTCATACCAAAGAAATCCTGAAATTGAAAAATCCTGAAAGAATCATGATTATCCTCTAGCCACAGCCAATACCACTGAAAAGAACAGTAAGACCTTTTGTTTTTAGGAATAGATTACCTGCAACCTCACAAAGAAAGGATTTATCACCAATATTCTCTTTCAGTTGTTTCATGGGTCTAAGAGGGAAAGTCAAATGTATATTCAGCAATGTAGTGAGGAACACACTCTGATCTCTTTCCCTGAAGTTCTATAATTTACTCCCTTCTGCCAGAAATCATTATGTTTCTTCAGGAGTGGAAATTCTGCTTGACTTGCTCTCAAATAAATCTAAAAATCTTCTTTGGACTTAAGTCAAAATCAGAAATCTGCTGAATAGCCTCCCTACTCATCACAATCCACAGAGTGGTAACAAAAAAAAATAAAGATAAGACAGAGAGGAAGAGAGAAATAGAGAGAGGAAGAGAGAAATAGACAAATAGAGAAATAGGGAAGGGAAGGGAAGGGAAGGAAAGGGAAGGGAAGGGAAGGGAAGGAAAGGGAAGGGAAGGGAAGGGAGGGGAAGGGAAGGGAAGGGAGAAAGGAAGAAAGAAAGAGAGAAGAGGGACACTGTCAAGCTTAAAGGAGAAGCCATAATGTTGTTCAGGGAAGAGATCTATTGGTCTGTAGGGAAATGATCTTCAAGGTGAAATATTTTCTTCTGAAATGTGCTCACTTTCAGTCCCTAAATGTAAGAGAATACATTTAGTTTACATTTCTGAAAAAAATGTCATTTTTCAGAGATTCAGCCTTAGAAATACACAGAACCATTAAGTAGTTTTGCTCTCTCATGGGAATATCTCCTCTCTTTCACCTGTATTTTACTCTGATGTACTGCCCTCTTCTCCCACCACCCCTTTGAAAGGAGATATGGCTTCAGTTTCCAGGAAGAGAAGTATTTAACATCCTTCAGTTTTGGGTAATCTACAAATCCCATCCCACCCGCTTCCTTCCAGGGGAGACTTCAAAGCAAGAGCAGAAACTACAGCCCTCTGGGTGACCCTCCCAGAGGAGCTCTGGCCAGGACATAGGATAGGAGCTGAACAGGCACTGAAAAACAGGATGACTGTGTGTAATCCTGTTGTGCATTTCTCTCCTCTTGTTTTCTATGCATTATCAGCCAGCTTCTCTCTAGTAGTGGGCTGAATGGTGTTTCAAATGCTCATCATCCACCTTCAGAATAGAGGAAAAGACAAAGCATCTGGAAATGGCTTTGATAACAAGGTAGCCATGCTGCAGAAGAAAGAGCTCATGGGATGGGATAGCGTTATTTTCTGTCTGTGACTGACAGATCTTTAATTCCTGTTTCCTGGACTGGCAGGACCATGAGGCAAAGTGTAAAGGGGGTTGCCAGGCAGGATGGAGAGCAGAGACAATCAACAAATCCTTTTGTTGTTTTCTTCCCCTATTCTATTTTTTACCTTACAGGACATTTCTCTTGAGACCACTTTACCTTAGGCTTTATATTATTGCTCTGTAGGAGGAAAGGACAGCATGGCTTCATAGTCAAGCAGTGCCTTACTCACTTGGACTGTGTTTGCAGTCAGGAATGTTGCAATTTTCTTATTAAACTAAAGACACGTTAAAATTATCCTCCAGAACCTGCCTCAGTTTCTGCGTTGGTAGAAGGGAATTTTGGCTGCTTTCATATTTCCTTTTGCCACTGTGTGCAAACATCCCAAATTGTTCTGTAAAACACTATTAGAAATAAAAGAAGACCTAATAGCTTCATTAAAAAATGATTATTGTGCTGCAAACCTGAATGCCGAGACACTATTTAAGTAAGTTACAAAAATCACATAACAGTTGATAAAATTGCAAAGAAAAAAGATCAGTCCCATGAAACTAGAATGTGAGTTGACAATAGTATGAAATCAGTCAACAAATACATCTACATTGCTCTTAGGTTTGCACTAGGCACTTATGGCACTTTTATTCCTGCTACAGTAACTGGAGCTTTTTAAGGGCAAAACTTACTGAGAATTTTCCCTCCAGGAAAGAACCCTATGAGATCCAGCAGCCAAAAGACATTTGGTCCACAAACCAGACAAGATCTGCTCTGAGGTAAAACTCTCAACACCAGCTCTTTCATTGTCTTGAGTTTCTTTCTGGCACACCATATTACAGGCTATGCCCATAATATTTCAGTAAGAATCTCATTCCATCAGTGACTCAGGGCCACACAGGGGCCTGCAGAGGCCACATTTAACTGTCTAGCTGCAAATAAGCTCTGTGGTGCAATGGTGAGGCTTTATGGGTTGCCAGTGCCTCCCCCATATCTACCCAGGCAGCAGACGCAGGAACAGGACACTGAACCCAGGAACATGTCCAATTTGATACACATTGTTTAACGCAGCACACAATAAAATAAAACCCAGGATACACCTACAGGTATAAATACTTCCCCTCTGTATCTTTAGGTTAAAAGCCTCAGAGATGGGAGAGTCAAACATATGGAGTGAGATCAGGCCATGGATAAAAAGACATAAAGCTGTCATGTCCTGATGTTTAAACCACTCTTATCTGAATGGCAAAGAAATCTCACTGTATATATTTTGTCTGAAATCAGAACTGACTTCTAGCAGCCATCATAATAAACTGACAGGCTGACCAAGCTCCTCTAACAGGAGCGACCTTCATCCTCCCTTTGCATGACTTCTCAGATAGCATAAGGATAAACTGATGACTCACTGGAGCCACAGCACCAGTTCATGTTTAACTGTAAGTGTATGAGCTACTGATTCAGCATAAAGGGCCCCATACATAAAGAAAAAGAAAACAACCTTCAAAAGAAAAGATGTCTGACAGTAAGATATTTGAGAAAATTAACTTGACCCCTGCGTAATATCCACCAGTAGTACATCTGTAAAAAATAAACAATTCCTACTGCCTACAGGTGGCAAATTTAATAAGCAAATATGAACACAGCAGCAAAAAAAGAAACATAGCCATAACTCTGGTGTGACCTTAAGTGATCTCCTCTCCCATAGCAGCATGACATTCTATTCAGAATCAGAAAACTTAATTCAGTACTTATCTTTTTAAATTTGTAAGTTAAATTACAAATTATAGTTACAAATTATCCTTATGTTCATTTTACAGACTAGAGGAGAATCATGAATGAAAGCTGCTCACTCAGAGTGTCTCATCATACTGGTTATTAAGCTGGAATAAAAAAATAAATCTTTCATTTTTTCACAATTAGTTTGAAGTTTGGAAATATAATTATGGTTATTATTAACTATATAATGGAAAACAACTAATGTTAATATTGAAAATAAATAATTAATGTCAAACACTTTCCCACATTATGGAAAGTGAAGGAGCTTCTAGGGTAATATTTAATGAATACTATTACTGACATGTTTCAAAATTCTTTCTATGAACAACAAGCATTTGAAATTAAGTTATATCATTTCAATTTTATGTCAGACTATTGTAATTCCCATGGACAAAACCTCTTTTTCCTTGAAAATCAATAACATTGATACCTTGAATTTCAAATATTTTATTTTTTCCTTTTTTTCAGGTTTATGTCAATAATCACAAAGAATTGGTATAACTCATCTCACTCAACATAGCTCTATTGCAATGCTTAATTTAGATGATGTTCTAACCTACCTCAATTAAATGAGATTTGGGCTCATGCACTCACTCAGTGAATAAGAACAGGAAATGAAATCCACAAAATATCTATTTTTATTATTATTATCCAATCAGCTTTATTTCTGTGGCTGATTCACACTGCCAGCATTGTGTTAAGTTTTTAGTGCAAAAAGGATCTTTTAGCAATTTTACAGTTTGCTGCCTGCAAAAGAAGGCCTTTTATCCCACCTCCCCCTAGTCTAGCCTGTCCCAGTGCTCCAGTTCCTGCCCTCACACAACCCCCAACAAGCCAGTTCAGCTTCTGAATTAGCAGACAACTTTTTTCCGACCAATTCTCTATCAGTTTATTGGACTGAAACAGCCTCCCACAGGGTAAGATGTGCATTAGAGACAAAGCCATGAAAGTAGGAACACAAAGGAAGGTGAGGGGCAGAGGCAATATTGATTACAAAACTTTGGATCAGCTCATGATCCAATGAAATCTCACTGTGAGAGAGGGGAACCAACAAACATGGACCACGTTCCAAGTGACATCAAATGACTTATTGACTTCTAAAAAGGGTTAAGGTTGTTTCACACAGACACAAAAAACCCACTCAAATAAACATGATAGCTTCCATTGGATCCATCTAACTCTACATTATTTATATATTTCTACACTACACATAGATCCATACCTCTTTCATAAATTCACATATTTCCTTACAGTTGGCAAGAGCCTAAATGCAAACAAATGAAGAAAACAGATAATTAGAATAACAAAACCCCAACTAGTATATCCAATCTCTTCCCAGCAGAGAGGGAAATTAGAAAAATGGATATAAAAATCTATCTGAAAGTAAAGCCAGTTTTTTGCATCATGCAGCCCTAGGACAGGTAAAGATAAAACAAGCAGTATTGCCATCCAGATTTTATTACTGGTGTATTGTGAATCCTGCACTGCATTATTCTATGTCCCACAAGGGCTCAGTTATGAGAGACACCTAGAGCTGACCTTTGAACAACCACCTTCACCCAAGACCATTCATAAGTAAACCACTCTGTGACACAAAGAAGACAGCAGGACAGGAACTGATGAGGACAGAAAAGATAGTGGAAGCTCGACAAGTTTATTAAGACCTAGTTTTAAAACCTCCAAATTAAAGTGAATAGTGCTCCCGTTGCCCTGGGGTCTGACTCCCAATGTTTTATATAGTGTTGTCTGAGGGAGAGGAGAAATGCAAATGTTGTGGGGAGAGGGAGTTGCTTTTATTCTCCCTCTTGTAACCTTCCTGCCACAAGACTGTGCAGAAGGCTGCTTCACTTCCCACAGACCATACTCTTCCCACATCTTCCTGCTGCTATCTGTTTGTCCCATCAAGCACAAGAGAGATGAACCCACAATGCCCTGAAACTGCCTGCTTCTAGAAAGACCTGACTAAAATTTAGAACATGGTCAAGCCCCAACACAGACAAAAAGGAGTGCTTGCACTAAGTACCCTTACAGTCCAAGGTCGTCTATGTGCTAGCAAATAAATTTGGCAAAGCAACAAAGCAACTGCTTCTGAATGGGAGCTAGTCTATACCTTCCCAGCTTTAACAAGTTGGAACTGAAGGGGCAGCCACATGAGGAAAACTCTATAACAGGTTATAAATCTCTTTGAAACTATCTGGTTAAGTACATGGAATGCCACTATTTTGAATCTAACCTTTTTATGCCTGTGCTGACACAGTATCGTTAAGTTTCTTGTCTGAGGTGGTACTTAATGTCAAAGGCAGGAAATATGTTACTAATAATGTCTTTAGCATCCAAAAGAGGAGGAGAGGAAGAAGAAAACTTTAAAACTCTCTTGGTATTGTACAGCATGTGTCGGCCCTCAGAGACTGCAGCCTTTAGTTTTATGCCTTCAAGTCATCAAATATGCTTATTACAAGGAACTTGAAGTAAAATATTAAGAAAACACATAAAAGGAAAAGGGACAAGATTATGTCACCTCCATTTTATAGCAGGAGCATCCAGAGATTAGTTGGCTTACTTGAAGTTACAAATTTCCACCGGGGCCTGAGGACTGGTGCATTGAACTCTGTCTGTGTTGACTATAAGTCCAATACCATTTTCCTTTGTCATCCTGCTACATTTCAGTCACTCCTCTAGCCTTGTCACTAAGACAAAGCTGTTAGATAGGAGACTCACCAGCAGCCCCTCCCAGCATCAGCTGTTTACAAACATCCACAAAATGTGAGCAGTCTTATTCTGCAATAAAAATTTTGCAGATGCAGAACACAGGTGCAGATGCAAGTTTGTAGATGACACTAAGGTGAGTGGTGCACTTACCATGCCAGAAAGATGGGATGTCAGCCAGAGGGACCTGGACAAGCTGACAAAGTGGGCCTCATGAGGTTCTACAAGGCCAAATGCAAGGTCCTACACTCGAGTAGGGCAATCCCCAGTTTCAATACAGGATAAGGGATGGCATGATTGAAAGTAGCCCTGTGGAGAAGGGCTTGGGGGTTCTGGTTGATGAGAAGCACAGATTGGGCAGCCTTGGGCAGCCTGATCTAGTGGGAGGTGTCCCTGCCCATGGCAGGGAGGAACTGGATGAGCTTCAAGGTCTCTTCCAACTCAAACCATTCTATAAGTCTCTGAAAAATGAATGTGAGAAAGTAAGTGAGAAACCTGGCCAGAAGAAAGAAGATAAATGAATGTGAACAATATTGTAGTAATAGAGCATCCTACAATAATGTCTACATTCTATCACATTTTAGTATTTCACCTTATAAAGATTTCACCTTACAAAATTTTCTTACATGAAAGTTACCTAAGGAAAGGTCATTACTTTTAAAGACCACAAAGTGAAAAAGCCAGGCTTATTGATCTTTATGCTCTACTTAATTTCCCCAGTAATATATGACTTGTTTTAAGAAGTAAATGACATGTGTACTGCCATTCCAGCTTGAAGTTACTGGTATTCAGGAAAAAAAGTAATATGACTTTTTAAGAAAATAATTATACCTGAGGAGAGGTTGTAGAGCGGAGGGAGCTGTCCGCTTCTCACAGGTGACAGGGCACAGGACAAGAGGGAATGGCCTCAAGCTCTGCCAGGGGAGGTTTCGGCTGGACATTAGGAAAAAATTTGCACAGAAAGGGTCATTGGGCATTGGAACAGGCTGCCCAGGGAGGTGGTTGATTCACCTTCCCTGGAGGTGTTTAAGGCAGGTGTGGATGAGGTGCTAAGGGGCATGGTTTAGCGTTTGATAGGAATGGTTGGACCCAGTGATTTGGTGGGTCTCTTCCAACCTGATTATTCTATTCTATTGATTCTATGATTCTATAAGAATTCACTTGTGCAGAAACTTCAGCCTAAGTAGTATGCTTTGTGCCCCTGGCTTCCATATCGGCTGGAATAGAAAAATGTGGCAAAGGGATCTTGCATGTACCTCTCAGGCCAAAACGTCCATCTTCAGATTCCTGCATCCTTGTGCCCTGCAGGGAAGATTGCGTCTCCAAATAATGTGTTTACACTTCAAAGGCACCTTGATCATTTCATTGCTTATGGAGGGAATTATGACTATTTGAGACTCATTAACTAAGTTTCCAAAATTGATCAGTTAATTAAGCTCAGGGCCAGATAAGATCTATATGTAATCTAAAATGGCCTTTTTCACAGGTTATTATATTTCATCACTTTATCCTCTCTATGATAAATCCTGTAAAAATGGTTGAAAACATGACCTATATTTGAAGCATTTCAAATATTTCTGTCATTGGCTGCAGGACATGCCCTGTATGGAAAAGACATCTGAGATGTCTTCTGTCCCTCAAATCATCCTTCTGAATATATTCCTGTGCATGTGACCCATTACACAGAAAGATTATCAAGACACATACCCGCAAGAGAAATTTTCTCCTATCACCCCCCATGGAGCAACTAGTCCTTCTTTAAAAGTTCTTCCACCCGTGGATTAGTCTGCTTAAAAACAAAAACCCCAAAAACAACCACACATACTGACATGGTCCTAGTAGTTGCAATTAAATAAAAGAGAAATATGACTAAGGTTTCCCACTTGAAGACTAGGAGAGCCTGTGGGGCCATAGATGTATCTTCATAATTTTGGGTTGTTATTTAAA
Organism: Piaya cayana; assembly: GCA_013389865.1. NCBI lineage: Eukaryota > Metazoa > Chordata > Aves > Cuculiformes > Coccyzidae > Piaya > Piaya cayana. The sequence continues at coordinate 413,315 of WAAB01012366.1, forward strand.
ACAGTATTCTTACCTTGGATCTACAGTACTTAAATGTCTATGCAATAACATTCAAACAGAAATTTAGATATTCGTGCCCATGCAGTCAAGAAGGCTTGAGGAGGAATGTCTCAGATCTTTACATCCAATACAGCTTTATGTCTCAAAAACTGTTCCCACAAATGGAGAGTGTTTCTGAAAAATCACTCTCAAACTCAAAAACTGGCTAGAATCACACCTTGCTCAAACTATACTAAATGGTTTTGATGAATATTTTAAGAAGATTTTAATAGGAAAAAAGCTCCCCAAACTTACTTTTGTGCTTAAAAAACCTGTTCATCTTCCAGAACTGTAGCCCAGCATCTTCAGTATCCCCGTCTGATACAACACGAGATGTTTCCAAAGCAGAAATTCCTAACTCACAAGTACATAAGTCCTGAAGACCCTCTCCAAAATGTTTGAGAACAGTGGAGAAACAAAGAAAAAACTCTCTTTAATACTTTGCTCATACCATTACTAAGAAGGTGTTTGTGTACAACAGTATGTTCCTAACGATTTTTTTAATAATGAAACAATAATGTTATAAAAATGGCAGTTGTTACACTTTTGCAAGACTACTTAGTAACATTGACATTTCTTTAACCTCCATAACAAACCACACTTATTCAATATCACTCTTTGCATGTCACACTGCCCCAGTGTTATGTGATCATGTAATGAAAGACCCTATCATAAAATATAATATGCACAATGGGAACAGAATTAAGTTTGCCAAGGGAGTCTTAATTCTGAATTTCCTGACTCTTGTGGGTTTAAATCTCAAATTTAACATTGCATTAACATATTTTTAATTGAGCAAAAGGGGAAAGAAAAACACATGTTAAAAGCCTTTATTTGCTGAAGATGAGGATTTTCCAACAAAAAATCGCTCCATTTTTCATTCCAAAATTTCTCTGTAATTTAAAACTAGCTCCTCTGGTCTCTTTGTAATGAGTTGTCTTAAAATTAAGACCTGTAATGTGACACAATTCATCTTTATTTTCAATCCTCTTGATCTCGCAGTCTCTGATCTTGCTGGACTAGATCCTATTCCCTAGAAAGTACTTCCCATCTCCTGTTAGTTGGAGAAAGTAGAACTTGTCCTATTATAATTTAGACAATATCATTAAACGCTTTTAAGTAAATAATAGAAATAGGGGGAGTAAGCTCTTATGGCTAGAAAATCTGATCGAAGTTAGTCTAACTGTCTAGAAAGGATTTAATTTGTTCAGTTTGCTTTAGTTCTATAAGATTCAAGAATAGAAAGAAAACAATTGTTGCTTTTTTTCTGATTCTTTTTATTTTATAACAGTGAATTTTTACCAGAAGGCTTCAGTTTTTATAAGACTTTAAATCTTATATAACATTTTAAAGCCACAACAGAGAATTTGGACATATTTTTACTATTTTTTCACATCATTCTGTTTTACTGACCCTATGGAAAAATCAAACATTTGATGGTGACTGTTGTATAAAACTCCTTTGACATGTCTTAGAAAATATGGCAAGTCTGTTGTCATTGGAGAAAAGTCTGCTTAATTGCCCAGTGTAAATTTTTTTACAAATGAAAGTTCACTTTATTTGCTTCATTTAAAATTCATTTACATCACGAGAAGAGTTTTCCTGTTAATTTTATTTTTCTATTCTTTTTTCTCCTTTCAACTTTTCTTCCCTTCCCTTTTACTTCCCTTTTACTTCGCTTCCCTTCCCTTTTACTTCTCTTCCCTTTTACTTTCCTTTCTAACTGCTGATCTTTAGCTCTTCAATGCATTGGGCAATTTATGGTAACTCTGAATAATGTTCTAGGAGAGACACTCCTTTAAGAGGACAAAACATCCCCTACTACCATGAAAAGCCAGAGAAAAATAACAGAAATTCCCAATTTTGTGATTTACTTCCAGTAGTCCTGTCTGTCTTCATGGAAAGACCACTAGGGGTGAAGTTCTTAAGAGACAGCTCTCTGAACAAGGAATTTCATACAAGCTCATCAAAAGGGCCACTTGATAAGAGCCGCATTGTGCATCTCACCTCCAAAAGGAAACCAGGGTTACTTTGGTGCTAGAAATCAGTGTGTCATCAAACACAACTAAGTGTCCTCTGAGGACCCCACTGGGAAATCAATAGAGTTTTATGAGCTTAGCTGCAGCTTTTGTGTAAACACCATAACATTTTATGGTGGTAAACATAGTCTTTTGCTTTTTATGTAAAAATGGCATTGATTAGAGTTTTTTTATGTTTGTGTGGCTGAATTGTCAGGGGCTGTTTGAAGCTGCAGTTTGAAAGCCTCGCTATCCAACAGCAGATAATGCTTTATTTAAATATTATTTATCCATTAAACTAAATAGAAATTTGGGGATATTTAAACTGCTGAGGTACTAGAATAGACTTTTCTTTCTGATAATTCATTTTAGATAATTTACGATAAAAATATGGTTCATTTCACAGTCAATTTTATTATGTTCAAAACATACCAAGTTAAAGACCAGCTGGTGTAGTTTCTAGATGACATTATGGCCAATGCTTGCTTTTTAATCTGTGGTGTTTTCCTCCTTTGAGGTTCAGGATCAGTTTCTCTTTTCTGATGTTTATTATTTGTAGGAGAATTTCATTCACATTGCCCATCAAATCACAACAGGATCATTAGAGGTGACTCCAGTCTTCCCTTTGAACAGGTGTTTGGATGAGGAATTAGACTGTGTTTCAAATGCTTTGCAGAAAACATGTAAGTATGTGTGTGTTGGCCTGAGATCTAAAGGAAGTTGAATTACCCCTCACTAATATCCCTGGGTACAACAAAGGGCCTTGCTGGCTGCTTTTGGGAATCTCAGTCCCCCTTGCCTCCTTTAGGCTCATTCATAAGAAGCAGAACACAACGTGGTCCCAAACCGTATTTCTTCCATTCTCTGGCTTCTCCCTTTGGACTGGGGTGGGAGGACAGAAGATACCCAGCTTTTCTATGGAAAGGATGCCTGTCAAGTACTTGCAATTCTGACTAGCTTTTGCATGATCTTTCCCAGATTTTCTGAAACATCTTGAGACTTCTAAGCTAAATTCTATGGCTATTTCTTTCCATACAGTCAAAGAATCGAAATGTGATTCACAGTGTTGATAAGGCAAAATCCTATATTTAATACTGGGTACATTTTAAATGGAGGAAATATCAGCAATGAACACATTTGATTCTGTGGAAAATTTCACAACTCCTCCAGGAAATATTTGTGACCTAGGTCGTGGTTACAGCTATACTTCAGCTGGGAAAAAAATATTTCCAAAAAAACAACATCGGTGTTCATAGTGTGAAATAAAATTCACTAAACATCCTTGCCCATCCAGTCCAAACCAAAGCTACTTCTGGCAGACATCAGCAGCTCAAAGAAGTAAAGTTTTATGGACTGTAAATAAAATCAGTGAAACATTCCTAACATAAAGGTTATATATTTCTTCCCTTATTGAAGGTGGGATGGTCAAGGTCTGAGTGCAACCATTCCACTCCGCATCAAAGTAGCTTTTTGATTATACTCCAGCGCACCAAGTAAAAACATATCTGCAGATCTCCTGAGGACTCTTTTTTCCCTTTAAGAACAGTTTCAAGATCTCTTTTTCCAAGTTTTATCTGATTATTTAGTTAAAAAATTAGAAACTGAGCCTTTTATTTATCCACAGCCCAGAATTTGCAGCTGCAGGACAAGCAAGCTTCCTCAAGCTGCCCTCGAGGTGACCTCAGCTCTGACCTTCAGGGACCACCCTTACCGGAGGTGAGAGGTAAGCCAGGTCCTGCTCCTGCTCTGCCTGGGTCTCCCCAAGGCAGAAACTGGTGTTTTATGAGACGATTGCACGTTGGTGAAAGACAAAGCCGAGGCCACCACGTAAATTCTGACTCTGGCCAGAAAGGTGGAAAACCAGCACTTTATCACCAAACCACCCAAGTCCTCAATGTGATTCCCAATTATTTAAGAACAAACATAAAATACTACAGGTCAAATTCTTCCTCAGGTCCCAGCCCAGCAGGCTCACTGCCTCGGCTTACCTCCTCTCAAAGGAGTTACAAACAGTGCAAGCCAGCAGAGAATCTGATCAAACTCCTTTCTTTCAATTTACCCCACAGAGTTCTCATTTGCCCAGGAGAACAATTTCTTTTTGACTTTAAAAAATCCACTTGCCTGTCAAATATTCCCTCCATTTATACCACAGAACTGAAATAACATTTTAAAAACCTCAGAGGAAGACCCTGAGCTGTTGAAAAATTTAGACCTTTTAGAAGCTGATTAATTTTTAGGATCTTAGAAAAAACATACATGGTTGCTTTAAATGCAATGAAAGGCTGATTCAAGCCATTAAGTTTTATGTTGTGTGTAATGTTGTAATTGATGTCAAGCCTTTTCCATATTCTTCACACTGACATTGGGCAGCCTCCTAAATGTTATGAGTGCAGTTACAAGGGTCCAGACCAGGTGAAGTACCAAGAAATGGATGGCAGAAATGGGAATTTATTGCTAAGAAAAGAAAGGTTCAAATGTTAAATAATTAAACATGAGCTAAATTTTGCCAGTTTCTTTTCCATCCATTTATTCTGGGGGATAATTGGGTGCATTAAGTATTTTGCTGCAAACCGTTTCTTCTGTGTATGCATATAAAACTTTATTACCCTTATAAAATTCATGCTGTGAATTCTGATGCTTCTGTGCGTTTGGGACTGCATAATTATTCTCTTTGCAGGAAAACACTTTTACCTACATCTTAAATCGAACAAACCAACTTCCAATGCAGCAGCTGCTCAAAAGCACTGTGCTTGGCTTTGAGCATCAGAGAGAAAATTCTGCTCCAGATTGAATAAGAAGCCTTTTCTCCTTACAGGAGATTTTAGTACTGTGCTGTGCCTCACCTTCACTATTTTCCTGATAATCTTTAAGCAGTTTAAGAAAACTTGTAATGATTTAAAGGTTGGGTCCTGGCAACACTAATATGAGCTGAAACATCCCACTCATACCAGGGCAAAGCCTGAGGTCAGCGAGAGCAGTCATGTATAAAGATACAGAGATGCCACTGTCAAAGAAGGAGAGAAAGCAAACTAGCTAAGAAAAGAAGTTTCTCTTTGCAACTCCATGTTTCTGTAGGGGTTGCTCACACTAGTAAATTAAAGAGAAGTCATCCTGGGTCACACATTAAATCAAGCTGGGGACCTTTTCCAACAGGCAGTCTGCATGAAGCAACCCTGTTTTGAAGGATGGGGAAGTTTACTACTATAGATATGTCTGGATCTTAGAAGCGATCCCAGAAGGGTATAGGTTGCTCCTTCAGGTGTACTCAAACCTACTGTTCTGGTCATTGCATCGAAGAGATGCAGCAATCCAGCTCCCAGCCTCCATGTTTCAGACAGTCCCACCACTGAAAGGTGGCTTTTATAGAACTACAGAGCTACCTGAATAGCTGCCACTACTTTCTTGAGCAGCAGCACAGCTCCAGTAGCTAACAACCACATATTTCCCAGGGAGTCCATAAACATTTGGATACAGGATTTTTAAAACTGGATTGCCTAAATCAACCAGTCTGAGACCAGGCATCCAAATGCTTTCACAACCCTACCTACAAGAAACATCTAATTGGGCAGGTTTAGGATTTTTTCTTTCTTACGTTTTTGCGCTCCTTCCTGCTGCAACCACTTCATAGCACAGAACTAAAATTTAACTACAAACTTTCTCAGGGCAAAGCAAATTCTCACAGAGATTAAAAGTTGTCACTGTTGTCACTTCTTCTTCCCTGAGCACAGGCTGTAGTTCTTCACTCTGCCCTCTCTTATATTTCATGTACATTTAAAGGAAAAGAGTAAAACCAGAACACTCAACTTGACAGATTTAATTCTATCATGTTGGAAGGGAACGCAAAACAGAGCAACACACACGCAACAGATGTTAGTCACGTAATACATGACTAGAAGATGTGCAGTTACCATAGTGACAAGAAGCATTCATATAATGAAATTTTTTAAGATGCAGTAGAGCTTTGAATTGGCCCCTACAAATGACTCCAGTTGTTTTACAACACTTACCTCAACCAGTGAGGCTAAGCAATAGTCACTGCTATATGATACATATGTATTGCAGTGAAAAAAAAAAGAATGAATAGACTTGAATAAAAGGTAGGAACAGACTTTGTGGGACAAGAACATTGGTGTGAGGTGCTAAAAATTGAGTGGATAGTGGCAACTCAGACCTTGAACTAGGCTTGTTCACCATTTATTTTTGTGGTCTTCCCTCCTGCCAGGAGCAGGTCTGGTTGCTCCCCGAGATTTAATCCTGCTGTAGACAGCAAACTTACAGAATTACAGAATCTCCAGGTTGGAAAAAACCCACTGGATCATCGAGTCCAACCATTCCTATCGAATATAGCTAGAACTATGGCATGATGAGGGATTGAAGAGGAAGAAGAGGACAACCTTTCAGAGATTACAGTGCACATTTGGCCTAAGGCCTGTGCGACAAGGGGATCTTTCCTTTCCTTTAATGGCCCACGCCTCTAGAAATAGTTACAAACATGCTTGGAGAGATAAAAAAAAGCAGTTTGGATGCAAAGCCACAGCCTGTTTTGACAGACGTAGTCCTATGCAGAGATCTTGTCTTTCACCGTGAGCTAAGAGCTTCTCCTGGAGACAGGATTCATTTCACCCATCAGCAGCCACCTTAAAAAGACCTGCCCTCCCACCTGGCAGCCTCAATGCCCTCTAAAAGCAGTGGTGCATCCAGAGGGCCAGTGGCATGGTTTATTCTATCCTAGGACATGTCAGAATTGTTGTACTATGCTCTGGACATGTATTCCAGCTCCTGTCATCAAAGTTAGAATTTGATGATTGCTGTGCACTACACCAGACTACAGTGTAGTATCATGCTTTTTTTTTTCTTTATTAGCACACAGTGTACAGACTGCATCCTACAAAGCCTTGCACGCAAGAAAAATCTTCCCATTGAGGCCAAGGGAGGTATTTTGAAATACAAGGATAACTCACAGGAGTAGAGATTTGCAGGATATGTACAAGGACTCCACACTCCTTCTTCTGCCTTAGGCACACAAATCTGTCAGTTTTTAATCGGCCCACATAATGACTTTTAACCTTGGCACTAAAATTTGAGTTCCAGGCACTCCTGACCACTGCTTGGAGGCACAAAAAGAGGCTAATTATTTCTCACCCTATTACTTGCCAGGTCTTATCTTACTGCTAGAACTGTAGCCTGTTTCCTGGAACAGATTCCTGTCTTTTTATGTCAAAATAATTCATTTCTGATTCCATAATGCCTTTGGAGATTTAATAAATATCTATAGGCAGAAAAGGGCAGCTGCTTCTTGCATAGTACTAAAATCTTAAAATGTCAAAACCAGCAGGACAGTCACCTCTTCAGATCTTTAATTTCACCCTAAGCAGATCTGATTTGTTGGAGGAAGTAACAGTTTACACATTGCAAAAATAAATGGTGCAGCAGGCGTTCATACACAGTAGGAGGTGTGAAAAATGGGGGGGAAGGGGAAAGGCAGACTGATGGAAACAATCAACTAATGCGGAATGAAAGCCTTTTCTCTCTCCAAGTGGAACTAATAGGAACATCAAATATGTTAAACTAAAACAGAAACATGAATGATGAAATTGTTTTCCACTTTTATTTTTTTTATTTTTTAAGAACCGCTTTTTCCAAGGGTGGTCACACATTCTTGTGGAAGGAACAAACAAAGGCTTGCCTCTAAGCTCAAATAGCTTCAAGTGCCCGATTCTGAAAAATCATTTTTTCTCCTCTACATATGACATCTGTCAGCTTAAAGCAAATAGTCTTTGTGGTGGCTGTAGATGATCCATATTGAGGGGATATTCCCACAGGTTCCTGAAGCCAAGCAATATCACAGCAATAACCAGTAGAGTAGGACTCAGTGGATCAGTAATTGTGAACATCCCCCAGGCCTTCAGGAGACAGAGTTAGCAATTTCTAGTGACTTCAGTGGGTATGTTTTATGTTTCATTCTGTTGTAGGTGATGCTGGAAGAAAACAAGAGCAACATCTGGTCCTGCCAAGCATCTGGCCAAGGGAATGGGTATAAAAATGCCAGTTTAACTTTCATCTAGTATTGCCCATAAATACTGCTGTCAGACCAAAACCAAGCAGTGGTTACATCTAGTCATCTGCCATTACACTCAATATTTCAAAGGTGTTTTTTCTTTATCAGAAAAGCCATTAGATGTCAGAAATAATTTCATCAATAGCACCGTTTGGAAGCAATGAACTTCCCAATGGGGCAAGGGCAAATTCTTGAAGGAAGCATCTTTGTCTCAGAGGCTAAAACAATAATATAAAGAAAACAAACAGTGAAGTGACACATTAACCCAGTTTCATTTAAGAACTAATGTTAATGTCAAAGGGTTAAATTATAGGTATTTATTCAAGATGTTATCAAAATGTCCTATAGGCTAAAAGAAAAACAGATTATTTTTTTTTTCTGAAAACGTCACACAGAACAAAACACTGACCCTGCTGGTGAATCCAATTGAATGGCTTATTCTAGCAACCGCCATGCTCACTGTCAAGCACTCATCCTTCTAGATGAGAGCAGGTTACAAAACAGCTTTACTGCCCTCAGTCCTCCAACACTCTCCAGGGCTCTTCCAGAAGCCTGGCATTAGCCCAGATGCTGTCTGGAGTGTTCTCCGGTTATAACCACCTCGTGGAGCTTTCACACTTTGGACATCCACATTTCAGATCTCAGACTTGAAGAGCAGAAGAGGAACGGGTGGCTGGTGGCTCAATCACTGTCACTTCTGCTGGGCGCTGCAACCATCACTGACTAAAAGCACCCAAATGCAGCCTGACAGTGTCTCTACATGACGTACTAGACATTGCAGCTCCTCAGGACCTGGAGCTGTGCTTCTTCTAGAGCTCCTGTCACTGTTAGTAAAATAATGATTGCATTCATACTGTAACATGCTAATGATCCCAAACATTTGAATGTGGTTTTTTGTATGATTACTTCACCTGAAAAAGCCCTGCAAATTATTTGCAAACATTTAGCACAGTACAGGGACCATTCCCAGTGGGAAATATGGATGCAACATCTCTGCTTTGGAAGATGAGAGTTTTAACTGCATGGACATGGCCAGACAGGGTCACTTAACCTCACAGCCATACAATAGTTCCATGTGGCCAATGGACCATGCCTTGTATGAATCTGGACTATGAATCTGGTGAAGAACTGTCCCAATGCCAGTAAATATTGCTGTTCTGGCTAGCCATTATTAATTTTCTTTGTGCCAAAGAACCCTTAAGATGGTATTGAGCCAGTGTTCATTAACAATACATCTTCTAAATGTGATTAAAAATGGCCGGTGATGGACCTGTCATGGCTTAGTCAGGAACCAGAAATGAAAGGCAATGTAGTAGAGAGATTTGACCCAAGCAGACCCAAAGTAGGTCAAACAAGTGGAGTAGTGATTCTAACTATAGATCAAACATCAGTAAATCAAATGTAAACTTTTTAACCACCCAAGGCTACTTTTTCTTCACATTTTAACTGATGCCACTCTGTCATAACATCTGCTAGGAAAAGTAATATAATGTGCTCCAAGTATCCTGCGTGAGAGCTGAGCCACTGCAAGACTTCAAGTAAAGTAACTTTCTTTAATAAGAGCTCAAATATATATATATTGTGAAAACAAAGTATGAAGAAGCAAGAAAATTCCCTAAAAAAAGAGACTACATTTAGCCAACTAGCTGTTGATGCCATAAATGATCACCTCTGTGTGTTTCCCATTGCGAGCTGTGCAAAAAGTAAATAGTTCATGGGAATGAAACTAAACGAATAAATTAGTGTAGCAGCAGTTAAAGTAATAATTAATTCCAAGATGAGAAAAAGTTGGGGATATTAGTTCCTTAATTCTGGAAAAAAAATATTTTTGAGAGATCTTAATACTACATTTTTTCCATAACTGTGATGGAAATAGCAGTTTATATTTGCACAGCTTGCTCTTGGTACCTACCCATTATACTCATCTACCCATTTAAGTTTTTCCTGTGAACTCCTTCAGTGTAAACAAACTGTGTTAGTGTCACTTAGCTATAGGCTTCAAAAGACCCACAATTACAAATTTTATTGCTCAGCATTACAAGATGATGGTATCTGAAGAGAAGGTGACAGTGAGTTAACAGATAGCTCCCCAAGGGCAACTGGCCCAGACCTACAGACTCCCTTCTCCAAACAGAGAAACAAGCACAATTAACAACTTTCAATATGATAAATCTCTTTCCTTCATTCACCAAGCCTAAGATGGTTGAATGGAGTGTCTTTCATTCACATTTTGGTACTAATTAACTCATAACATTTGGCTTTGTCTCCTAAGAATTCCTAGGTCTTTAGATGTCATCTCACACAAGGGAAAGTCACACAAACAATGTCAAAAAATCTAATTATGGAAGTAATTTCTTTGCAACTGTCTTTTGGTAAGCTGTTATAAAGCATGGCATATTGATTTCAGGTATATATTTTAGGTTGCTCCAATGTGGCCATCAGATCAGAAAGAGAGTACCAGCAGCAGAAGAGACAAACAATTGCCTGAAGTCTCAGAGACACATACAGCTGTATTTCTAACATTTCCATCACTGTAATATCTGATCACTAAAAATGACATTATGAGAAAGCACAGCATAATACAACAAATTACTAGTTGCTTGGATTTTTTAATAAAGTGAGATTTTTTTTAATATATGTAAACTGAGATGTGGATATTTGGATCTAGATCACTTCAGGATCTAGGTGAGAGTCAGCTTTTATTTAGGACTAGTACTTCTGTTTCAGAGATTAATAAACCATCTGCAAAGGTATTCAGGAGACTGGAGTTTTTCACTAGAGTCTATTGCTATTTTGGATATCTCTGAGACTTTGTCAAAAAGCTTAACAATAGGTTTTTTAAGTGAATGTATTTGCATGTCCTCTATTTAATTATTGTCTCCACCTCATGAACAGTTATATTGCACAGTAAAAGGGGTGTGATACAGAATATACTCCAGCAGAGCCACAAGAAGTGCCATGGCAATATTTAGAGACTTCTTGGCATATCATTCCACTGCATGGACAAGACTCATTAGCTGTGTAAGATGGTCTTACCTATTCTGTGATCCATTTATAATTTTATAGTAGTTTTTGTCACATTCCCTTCCTCTATAAGGAGTAAAAATTCACTTTGAAAACTTTAATTGTGTGTAATTTAAAAAATTAAAAGAAAGCATTAAGGAGTGAGACTAAGAATTCAGATGTAGTCAGAATCATCTCAAGCTCTTCTCCACAAAATGTAGCTCTCATGGTTTATTAGGGATCATATTGCAGAGGACCAATATGTTTTTTTCATGCTTACAAGCCTCAGATCATTTTATATTTGACCAGAATAACACACTGATGGCTTCCAAGGAGGTAAAAATTACCTTTCAGTCTATATATTCCTTATTCTTTAGAAATACCCCCAAAATACAGACTGGTATCTCCCTACTTGTTACATTCTCTGTTTCCTAAATAGAAGCAGGATTTGTCTCCCAGTGCATGCAACAAATATAATTACTTCACAAATCCATAATTCTTGATTTGTAGAATTTAATAAGAATCAAAATACTGGTTCTGGGTCCGTGAGGCCACCCTTTTATGAGCAGGCTCGGTAATTTACTGTCCAAAATTTTCTGGGTTTGTACAGGTTAAAGATGATAAGTAGCTGAAAGTGGACAAGAAATTCTATACCTAATGTCTGCAATTTTTTATAGTTTCAAATAAAAAAATATGGATTTCTTACCATTCCTTTCTCCCAGGTTTCTTAGGTCACAGAAGCTCAGGTCCTACCCAGCCATAACAGAATTTTAACCAAACTATTTAAGGTTTGCCCATTGCTATTTCAGGCAGAAAGCAAATAGTATGTGTGATGCTTTTGGCACCTGCAGACATAGCAACGTAACTAATAGAAAGACATCTGTTTCTGTTATGATGGAAGGATGTTTATATTATGGCAGATTTGCAAGTTCTACAGAGCAGAGGCCCTTTATTGGTAAAGGAAGTCATCATTAAGTTTGTTTAGCACTGAACACTTACTAGGGGCCACCTTGATCAGGAATCTGGAAGCCAGAAAAAGTTGTGGATGTTGGCTTCCCAACAGGCTAAGCTATTGAGGAGAATTTTTGGCAAGAGAACAGAATCCATCTTCTTCATTTTTGACAGCAGTGACTTTGGTAAATTACAGGGGAAGAAGAGGTCTCTTCCTTCAGTAGCTCTGCACTTGATTTTGTCAGGTGGTTTAAATCCAGATCTGTGTGGCAGACTCAGTTTCCACAGTTTAGAGGTTCCAAGGTCAACAAGCTGATGGGCATGGAAAGTATCTTGCACTTCCACTCTGAGAGGAGCTGTTCAAAGCTGAAGGTTGAGGAATAGAAATGGAGAGGGGGAAGCTCAGATTTCTAGACACAGGAGGGAAAGAAAGAAAAACAAAGGCAAGAAATGGTGACATCACATAAATAAGCAATCAGACTGCAGCAGCGATCAAATGGAAATACATCTACGAGCAAACAGTAAAAATTATGATAAAAAATCAAATGTTCACCAGGTCTCAATACATATTTATTCCTAAAGCAGAAATTTTCAGCCACAGTAGAGGGAGACTTCCGTCTAAGCTGAAGAAAATGTATATGAATATGAATAACAGTTAATCAGTCTGAAAGGAACTTCCAGGGCTGTCTCAGTCCTCCTTCCAGCCCAGTTTGAGGTCTGTTATTCTGAATAGTTGTGTCTTAATTGTTCTTAAAGAGCAACTCTTCAGCATCCCTGTGGTTTAATCTCTTTGTAGGTAACACATTCAAATTAGAAATTATTTGTTTTTATTTAAGCTCATTATTCCTTATACTATCCACAATGATGTGGAAAAGGATTTATTCTGCTATTTTTTAACAATCTTTTAAGTATCTGAAATCATTTTCATATATGTTCTGAGGCGTTTTTTGTTTGTGTTAAGACAAACAGATTTTCAGTTGTATGTGCTTCCAAAATTCTACTTACTCTGTTATTAACCTCAGGACTTTCCTTAACAGATCCTTACTGAATATGGCTTAAGCTGGCCACAGTACTTCAGGGGGAGACTCCACAGATGCTGAACGAAAGGCAAAAATTTCTTCATATATTTTGTATTCCCATTCCCGTATGGATACATTTGATATTTGCTGCGTAGTTTGTTTGTTTGTTGTTTGTTTGTTTCCTTACAACAGCCTGCCACTACTGGACAGTGAAATACAGTTTGAATACATAAAACTCCTTAAAAATCAAATCTCACAAGCAAGTTTTGAATGCAGTGCTCCCCATGGGTTACAAGATTTTTATTTTAAGCCTTTGGGAGGACTGCAATTGTGAAAAGTGCCGGTTCCGTGTATCTATCTAAATGGCAGAGTAAGGCAAAGAGCTTTGAAATATTCCTCATATTTTCAAACTACCCAAGAGAGAGAGAGAGTTTGGTCCTCAGTTTAGCTAAACGTAGCTTCAGACAGAGCCAATATTGCCCTGCCTTCTGCTCTGACTACAAGGACTGAGACCTGTGCATCATTTCATTTTTCAAAATACAAAAAATACAACATGTCCTAGGAGTGTATCTCCTATTTCCACTGAGAAACTCTCCATCTAGGGTTGTTTATAAAATTCAGTTTCCATCACTGCTGCCAGAAAATTTTCTGAAATACCACTGACAGCCTCTCTACCTCACCTAAACTGTGAAAAGAAGCTGAGATGTGATGATTAGGACTTGGAAACTGCATCTTTTTCCAAAGATACTACATCACAGTAATGCTAAAGAGATACTGTAAAAATTTTTTTAAAAAAGGAAGACTGATAGTTAAGAGACAGAAAAGAAAGTGAGCAGCAATTTGAGATAAATATTAATGCAGATCTCCTATAAGGAGCTTAAGTGCCTTTAGAAATGTTCATAAGCTGAATAAAAGTGCAAGTTACAAAACTTTTATAAAGGGAAAGGTAGAACTGGTAGAGTGAATCAGGATATTTTGAAGTTCTGCTGAAAACAATGATGATGACGACACTGATTGAATTATTGTTGATAGAGTATTTCAAACTAAATGCTTCTGGTGAAGAGAATGAATTAAAATGACAATATCACCCTTTTTAGTAATTTTCATCAATAGTACTCAAATACCTATGGACCATATAGACAAGGAAACCAATGATATCAGAGGTGATGCCCTGTTTGATGTCTATATAACTGACTATTCCAAATTAAGCTCAGTTGTTCCTATTAAATAATATGAGGGGCTATCTTTTTTCTTCCATTTCTTATTTACAATGTATCACCATTATTTTTAATTCAATTCTTGCTCTTCAGATTATTCAAGATGACTGCCAGTTGGGTGCCAGATGCCTGAAAAGCAATAAATATTTTGACCTTATTAGCATCATAAGCAAAACTCTCCAGCCACATTTAGCATGTCTTTAGTTATCATGTTTATCTCTCAGCTGTCACTCCAAAAGGACACAAATCCCCAGATGAACATCCTATAGGCTCTGTACCACATATGCCAGTTGTACCCATATGTCTTTGATGCTCTGAAACAACTCAAAGTCACCTCTTGGGTAACTGAATAAAGCCATGGCTGACCACTCTTCTGACTTCAGTACTGACTCCACTGATCACAACAGGTGTTAAGTCACCTGATGCATGTATGGATAGACTCATGCATATGAACACTAATATGTGTCTTAAACTGAGTTGACTTGGGCATTTTGTTGTACAACATATTGAACATCCATTTCCCTGTTTTCCTTTCTATTTCTCACTCTGCCTTCTTCATCTTCCCCATAGTACCAATTTTAGGTGGAGTAGAGTTAATTTCCTTCACAGTAGATTATATGGAGCTTTGGTTTGGATTTGTGCTGAACATCATCTTGAAAGCATCAGTTATTGATGAACAGGGCTTATTGAGCATCTCACTGCCTTAGTGAGAAGGCTAAGAATGCACAAGAATTTGGGAGTGTACACAGCTGGGACAGTGACACCAAATGACCAAAAGGATATTCTGTATCATACTATTCCATATTACAATTAACAATATCCACCTGCACGAGTAGATGAGGTCCTGAGGGACATGGTTTAGTGTTTGATAGGAATGGTTGGACTCGATGATCCGATGGGTCTCTTCCAACCTGGTGATTCTATGATTCTATGATTCTATGACTTGTGCAAAGCATTTGACACTGTCCCACATGACACCCTGTTCTCTAAATTGGAGAGACGGGGATTTGATGGATGGATTGTCATCTGTTCATAAGGAACTGGCTGGATGGTTGCACTCAAGGCGTGCAATCAATAGCTCAATGCCCAAGAGGGGATTGGTGATGAGTGGCATTCTATGGGGGCTGGTATTGGGACCAGTGTTGACATCTTTATCAGTGACATGGACAGGGGGATAGAGTGAACCTTCAGTGGGTTTGAAAACTATATCAAGCCATGTGGTACAGTTGAAACACTGGTAGTAAGGGATGCCATCCGGAGGGACCTAGACTGGAGAGGTGGTCCCATGCAAATCTCATGAAGTTCAACAAGGCCAAGTACAAAGTCCTGCGTATGTGTTGGGGCTACCCCCAGTATCAATACAGGCTGAGGAATGAAGGAATTGAGAGTAGCCATACAGAAAAGGACCTGGGGGTACTAATGGATGAAGAGTGGGATATGAGCTGGATACTATGCACTTGCATCCCAGAAGGCCAACCGTATCCTGGGTTGCATTGAAAGAAGAATGGTCAGCAGGTTGAGTGAGGCGATTCTGACCCTTTACTCCACTCTCGTGAGACCTCATCTGGAGTCCTGCTCTGGATCCCTCTGCACAGGAAAGTCAAGGAACTGTTGGAGTGGTACCATAGGAGGACCACGAAAATGATCAGAAAGATGGAGAACCTCTCCTGTGAAGCCAGGCTGAGAGAGAGATGGCATTGTTCAGCCTGGAGAAGAGAAGGCTCCAGGGAGATCTTATAGCAGCCTTCCAGTACTTAAAGGAGCCCTACAAGAAACCTAGAGAGACTTTTTATAGTGGTATGTAGTGGTAGGACAAGGAGTAATGGCTTTAGGCTGAAAAAAGGTAGATTTAGATTAGCTATGAGGAAAAGGTCTTTTACAGGCTGCCCAGTGAAGTAGTGGCTGCCCTGTCCCTGGAGGTGTTCAATGCCAGGCTGGATTGGGCTTTGAGAAACCTGGTCTTGGGGAAGATGTCCCTGCCCATGACAAGGGGGTTGGATCTGGGTGATCTTTGAGGTCCCTTCTAACACTAACAATTCTATAATGCTACGCTGTAACATTGTGCCCAGCAATAAAAGCGGGGGAAAGAATAAGGAAGGGATGGATGTTCAGAGCTATGGTATTTGTCTTCCCAAGTAAATATTAATTGTGATGGAGCCCTGCCTTCCTGGACATGGCTGAACACCTGCCTGCTAATGAGAAGTAGTGATTTAATTAATTATTTTGTTTTGCTTGTGCACGTAGCTTTTGCTTTACCTGTAAAACTGTCTTTGCCTCAACTCAACATTTTTCTCACTTTTATCCTTCCAAATCTTTCCCTCATCCCACTGGGAAGGGAGTGACCAAGTCACTCTGTGGGGATTAGCTGCCTACTGAGGTAAAGCTATAAAACTTTTTCTAATCTTTTGGGAATTTTGTTTGATGTGGATGGTGGAATAACTATCATAGACATGCATTTCATCCCAAGTGCACACAGGAGGCAGCAGTTCTGACAGCTCCTTCAAACCACCCTCCTTCCAGGGAAAGCAGCATCAGTGCCCACGGGCTCCCAGGACATGCTCAGGGAACAGTGGGCACTATGTTACTTAATGTGCCTTTTTACTTTGGAAAATCCTTTGCATCCCTTCATTTTGTTTTATTCATGGTCCAAATATAACAGTTCCTACATGTTTTATTCTACTAGTATTTCCCCTTTATTCTCAAAGAGGGAGCTAGGAGATTATGTTAGGGACAGACTTCACCCGGCTGTAAAAAGAGAAGCTGGTAAAGACAGTGGCAATTAAAAAAAGATGAGGATACTGACACACATTTCCAAACTATCATGGCAGCTGGGTTCACAAGTGTCCCAAAAGGAAATATACATAATGAAGGGAAGACATCTTTTGGCTTACTAAAGAACAGCAATAGTAGGTTCTTCCAAATTTCTCTAAGACAGTTTTTACAGCAGGTCATTACATAAAGAAAATACAAACAGATGGTATAACATTGTAAGTAATGATCTGGCTAACATGCAGTAAAAGGTTGTTCTCCAGGTTTAAATATGGAAAGATTTTAAGTTAAAAAAATATGAGAGAGTAAACAGGCTGGGTCATAGGTACAGAGAGGAGGAAGAACAGCTTGATTAATGGAGACATACTGAAGCTCAAACATGAAACTGAAGGTTTCACATCAAGGTGAAAGCTTAGAATGAGTCTGATAATAAGACCCAGAGTTAAGATGTTACAGGAATCTCTTACTTTCTTTGNGATACATAATGAGGGGAAGACATCTTTTGGCTAAAGGAGAGGTTGTAAGTCAGTAATGCTGGGTTGCTGATGCTTATTTCACATTTAAAATTAAGCAAAAAAAAATGTAGCTCAGAACAATACAAAAGGAAAAAATAAAAACCTGCAGCTTCAAGAACTACAGAGGTGACAACTTCAATTTTGCTTATCTGTATATTTATTTGGCTTACTAAAGAACAACAATAGTAGGTTCTTCCAAATTTCTCTAAGACAGTTTTTACAGCAGGTCATTACATAAAGAAAATACAAACAGATGGTATAACATTGTAAGTAATGATCTGGCTAATATGCAGTAAAAGGTTGTTCTCCAGGTTTAAATATGGAAAGATTTTAAGTTAAAAAAATATGAGAGAGTAAACAGGCTGGGTCATAGGTACAGAGAGGAGGAAGAACAGCTTGATTAATGGAGACATACTGAAGCTCAAACATGAAACTGAAGGTTTCACATCAAGGTGAAAGCTTAGAATGAGTCTGATAATAAGACCCAGAGTTAAGATGTTACAGGAATCTCTTACTTTCTTTGCCACAGATGGAATCTGTGATCTATTCAACCCCTTCAAATCTAACTTTCTCCGTGTAAACTGAGACTAAGTCTTGGTCCCTTTAGTAAAGTGCTTTGAGCGCTACAGATTGGAAGTGATGCTTGCATAACATTGGCCAAATGCTGGTTCCTTTCAAGCTCATGGCAAAACTTCTCTGGGCCTCTTTGGCTACGTCAGTATTAATAAATTAAATGTGCCCAGTGCCATTCTCTGGTGCTGCAGCCAGCTGGCAGGGAACAGACTGCATCTATATTACTAAGCTCTTTTAACCTCTTGTACAGGATGGTCGTATCCAAACTGATTGCTGGGAAAGGCTTGTGCAAACTCCCAAACTGTTCTCAGGAACTGTGTGCTGTGTGCAGGATGCCACTTGGCCCCAGCCCAAAGCATGCCAGGGTCCCTTCTGGTGCTTTAAATGTACAGAAAGTGTAGTCCCAGTGCCTGGAAATGTTATCCAATGCCATCTACTAATTCTCAGTAACCCTTCAGTCAGACACTTGACCTATTCATTTTAATATACAATACAGATAGAACCATTAACTCCACTGATACTTTATTCAAGTGTTCAGATCATCTATTTTCATAATATTTGAATTATTTCTGTATTCTGAGTGCCTGTAAAATACCAGCATTGTTCGACTTGGACTTAATCTGATTACTGCTGCAAAATACCAGCCTGTAACATCTTCGTCTTGTATTCCTTTTGTTACTTCATTCTGCAAAATCACCTGTACATAATTCCAGAAACATCCTGCAAGCACTGGATTTGTGAAACATTGTGCTGTTCAGATGTGTGGAAGAACACAGAGGCTAATCTCAAATCTGATCTGCAGCCCAGGTGGGCTGGTAAAGTCCAGTGAAGTATAAAGAGCTAAATTATTAAGGCAGGGTGGGGTTTTGCACAGCATTGCCCAGTGAGTGCAAGCAAAATAGACTAATCCCTGAGCTACCAGAATCAGCTGGCTATTTCCAAAATCCAGCAGCAGCAAGGAAGCTATTGCATGACTTCTTTTTGCTGGGAAAACTGGAGAAAGGAGGGGCTGTGTGGGAGTAGAGCAGTTTGACATCTAATTTATCACTTTTATTAGGCTGAGTCTGCAGACATTTGAATTGTGTCTTCCTCACTTTCTAAATGAAATGGAAAACAATAACATTAATGGCATAGTTCCTCATAAGTGATAGAGTAATTTAAACTTCATAGAACTTTCTATTTATATATGAAGGAATCAGTAAGCATGGAATTTGCCTTTTAAAAAAAACCCAACACAACAAAACTTTCAGAGTGCTGTAACACATCTGCCTGAGGTCATATGGGAAAGGCTTAGCAAGAAAATGAAAAAAAAATCATTTTCTCCAAGTACAGACATGCTTCCACACATACATGAACACCAAATGAGAGAGAAGATGATGGGAAGGCAGAGGTTGGGTGCTCTCTGGAAGCTGTTTTCTTAACCTCTGCGACAGCCTGGCCTCCCCGCTGTGCTCCCCCCACCAGCTCTCCCTGCGTGCTGCACAATGTCATCCAGAGCACCAACAACAGCTTGAGTAAAACCAGCTTTCACTAAGAATGGGAAAGATAGGAAAGAGATTAGTGCTTTTTATATATAAACTTTGTGGTTGGTGACCAAAGCTGAAGACAAACTACATGAGTGAGGTGAGGGAGTGAATGCAAGAAGGGGCAGAGTCTAGGTGACTCATAAGATAGTTTAAATCCATCAACAGGCGGCTAAGATCTGAACTAGTCATCTGCAACCAGGAGAGAAATCACAGTCCTAGTGTCAACAGCCACAAATCTTACTGCCTTTGAAGTGGCCAGTGTTTTACCCAGAAGTTACTACCTAAGATTGTTATCTGGCTACTTGCTGGCCTATGTGAGACAAATTGGCAGTCTTCAGCTAGATCCTGGTAGACTAATTCCACAACACTACATTTGGCATTCATTAGCTGTCCTGGCTGTGGGGCTAAATGTGAACAGTCAGAAAGGCTGAACCTCTGTTTCACCCCTCAGAGGTGGTCTTCCCAACGCAGCTTTGAGACCCATGGATAAATTAGTATGGGGCAGTAAGTCCTGCAGTAGGCATATATGTAATTATATGATTTCTTCTTAAAGAACTCCGAATATTTTTCAGCAGCACTGCATATGACTACATAGTCCTTGCAGATTGTTAACAGTGCAGTGAAACTAGGTAAAAGTAATCTTTCTTTTCCCTTCAAGATTCTGAAGTGTGAATAACAGAAGGAAAAAGAAGGAGTTGAGAGAGCTACCTGAGAGAAAGCTGCAAAGACCATGGAAAGGAAAACCTAAGTAATGCAGCTAATAATACATTAAATATTTGTTTACTGAGCAAATGTAATTTGCTCTTTCCTTTTTATCAAAAGTTTTCTCGGTATTTTCAAGACAAATTGACATTGCAGTAGATCTTCATTCTTACTATTAATCTGGATTCATAGGCTTTATTTAGATCAACTATTCCTATGTGGCAGCAAGGAGACAAATGTTCTCCTGAGACGTTCTTAGTGTAGGTACAATGCAACTTGAGGAAAATCAAGTCAATCAACACTGAACTTGCATTCTGAATAACCTACTACAAAGCACTTTTAATGTTTTAAACACCATTTGTCACTGTCACACTGGAAGAAAAATTGCTGTTCCTTTCAGCTAAGTGGTAGCTCACTTCAACAACATGAACACCCTCTGAACTTCTGCTTTTATTCTGACCTTGTAAGCAGTTTTCTGAGAGTTAAGAATTGGAAAGGAGGCAAAGAGCAGGAGTTGCAGTGGGGCTTTAACCCTACAGACAAATGGAACATCTTAAGGTTTGTAAGGGGATAAACAGATGTGAAAATCCCTAACAATGCTCACTGCAGGTCCCTGGTTCAGTGAGTTATGTTGGCTGATTTAAAGATGAATTTCACATCTCTGCAAGACAAGTAGTCAATGAGCCATATTGTAAATGTGATAGTGTTTGCCAAAGACAATTAGCTGCCAAGTGAAACTTTGACTTTCAAATTGTGAAGGGGCAGAAAGAAGAAAAGTGACCATTACAAGGCTTATTCATAGACTGATGTTTGAGATAAGCAATTTGATAACTGATTTGTGAAACGGAGAGCAGGCCCACTTTGAGAGGTGGTCTGAGGGATATCTCTGAAGGCAAGGAAACCTAGTCCCCAGGGAACCTCTTTGCCCATGCTCTTTTCTGACTGGAAGCTTTAGGGAAATTTCCAATGAAATAGAGTCCCCCACTATTTCACAGAATCATATATTCACAGAACAGCTGTCTTTGGAAGGGACCTTTGCAGATCATCTAGTACAGCCTTCCTGCTCAGAGCAGGATCAGCTAAATCAAGTTGTCCAGAATCGTATCCAGATGTCTTGAATATTGTCAAGGGTGCAGACTCCATGCTGGTCAACCTGTTCTGGTGTTTGACCCCCCTTGGAGTAAAAGTACTTTATTTGATTTAAGCAGAGCTTCTTTGTATTTCAGTTTGTGCTCTCTCCTTCTCTCACCAGGCACAGCTAAGATCTGGTTCCATCTCTCATTATTCCCCCATCAGGTATTGACAAGAACCCCCTGAGCCTGCTCTTCTCCAAACTGAACAATCCCAGCTTTTGCAGTCCTTCACCATTAACTCTTTTTATTTCACGCTCAAGCATGTGTGCAAGGTTGGACTGAGTCTGCTTTAAGAGAGAGACTTTAGTCCTCTATGCAGCAATATGAAGTCTCAAGTACACTAAAATGGCCATGTTATTTCAAAAAAGAAACCTGTAGAGAGCCCAAAATCATTTTGATTTCTCTGCTTTCAGCTTTAACTTGCTGAAGCTCTTCCCTGCCACTTTCTTTTTTTCATATTAGAATTATTTTACAGCAGAAAGTTTATCGCTTGGGTATCCTATGAGATTACAGGCAGTGCAAGTGTGCTGGGTACAGCTCAGAGAAGGCTGCTCTGCAGTATGGGCTGAGGGGTGCCCAGGGAGGTGGCTCTCTGCCCTCTGCTTGCTTCCCTACTCAGGACGCAGAGGCTCATGGTTTCCCTCCACAAGCAGACCTTTCCTCTTGCAGAGCACTCCTTGAAACCCATATACCCTTTTTGCTTGAGTGCTTCTTTTTAATGTCCATCTGGTTTTAAGTACAAAAGTCCTCAGGGCAAAGAAAGAGAGAATACAGTCCTACTTCTTTAACCACAGTATTCTGATAAGGATATATGAAATTCCCATTAACACAGGAGCCACATACTTCTTTATTCACTCAGTGCATATTAAATAACCAAGAAAAGGGGTTTTTTTTCTACTGTTGAAGTTAATTATCTGCTTTAAACAATAGTGTTGCAAGCATTTATGAATAGGACAGTGATTTAATAAAAATCTCACAGTTTAGGTTTGTGTTCTTTTGAAAGTTAAGGATTTTTCCAGGTAGATTTAAGATTATTTTTCTAATATTTTTGTTTGAATATTGAAAAAATTATTCACTGAATATTTAACACTCACATTGTTCAATATTCTGCAATCTTAAAAATTACCTTTGTAGGCTTGAAAAGAATTTTATTCTCAGAATAAGAAAATAAATAAATGATTCAAACAGTTTCAGCAAAAGTTCCTGTTAATGTGTTCATCACTGAAGCAACACGAAGGGTGCATCTCTCACACTTCTTTTTTTTCTTTTCTCTTTAGAAGTATTTTTCAGATAGATTTCTCCTTTTGCACATATTTTATCAACAACTCATCGTAAAACTGAGTGTACAACTAAATTAAATAAATACAATGTTTCCCTTCATGATAGTTATCTCAGTGTTAATGTCGTCAGCAGACAAAGCATGGTAGGTTTTTGTTGTTCGCTTTTGTTATGTTTTTTACTGTGCTTTAGCGCGATGGAGAAATATCTGTGTGAAAAAGAAAAACTCACAAAAAAATTAATTCTTGGATGCAGCCCAGAGAAGTTAGATATAGATAATAAAGTAGCCCTGACCAGCCTTAATTGTTTTTTCAGTTTCCCTTTCTGCTTTTCATAACTTAGAAGTTCTCTTTCAATAGTGAAAGGAAATACAGGAAATAACAGCATAAACATAAATTAAGTCAGTCATTTCGATATGCATTTATTTTTTTGCACACTGTCTCCAACTTCCATTAACATGTTGAAATGAATCCTAAAAAAAGGAATCTGTTCTTTACCACGTTAATACTTTTGCATATATTATGTGATCAGTTCATGCAAATAAATTCAGATTATTCTTACAGGATTTAAATTCAGTTTATCTCTTTTCTTGAACTGAAAGTCAAAGCAACAAAAACTGAAAACAATTTAAACACAACTAGCTAAGGAAATCAAATTTTTACATCTTTTCATACATCATCGCATGCAGGAATTCAGAACACCAGTGGCAGATTTTTTCCTAGGCTCATGTAGTTAGATAAATGTGAATTGTTGATTCAGCTCCTCTAACAACAGTGTAAGACAAAAATATAATGTAGTATAGAAATAAAAGCATTATGTGTAGTTATGACTACAGTTCTCACCTCTGGAGATACAAGAAAATGGGAAATAAAACCTTCCTTGATCGAAACAGGATTATTTCCATCCACTATCATGTCGTACAGAATTATAAAAACTTCTGATAAGGAAAAGTACTCTTAGGGAGTTCACTTTCTGGAAGACACACTGCTGAGTCTTTGCCAGACTAACAGGTCTGAGTCAGCCCTCTCCTAATCATTTTATCCATAGCCTGATTGTCCATGGGCCTTATAATTTTGGACCACATTCAAAATAAATAATGGCAGTAACAAGTCACAGGCTGAACTTTCCTCTGAAATTTTTTTTAAGACATCTTCTTGCATAAGGCGAGGAGCATCTGCTGAACCAATTGAGGAAGAAAACCTTAAAAGCTAGAACGGAGAAGAAAAGATCAGGGCAATGTCCCATTCCACTGAAACCAAGACGATTTCTATCTCAGACTCCAGGCAATTCGGGGGTGTGCTCCTCATCTGTGTGTTCACTTTCATCTCAGCTCTGAGTCAGGTAAACTAACACCTCTGTGGCTCTTCATCTTCCAGATGAATGTGAACAATAATTCCTATTTAAATACTTCGATATTCTAATAAAAGACTTAGCTCCTTTGACTCCATCTTGCACACTGGAGTTCAGAGGCACTCAGCATTTCACTGGTGCTTCCCAAATATACAGATGTTTTGGTTTGTACACTCATACTCCTCAGCTGAAGACTGGTCTTCTGCATTTGGCCTATGAGTGACTTCAGAATTTGCTATCTCCACAAACACATAAGAAAGCTCATCTTAGCTCTTTCCCAAATAACTCGGCTTACTTTTTCTTGCTGACCAGAATATGTTTCAGTTTTTGTCCTTCACTTAGGCAAATTATAGTTTGTGATATACTTTCTTTATTTGCAGGTAGCAAAACCTTTTTCTCTGAGAAAGGAGCCGATTTTCCAGCCTCTGTGAGAAAAGCAGAGCACTCAAGAGGTGTGTCTCACAGTTTGGATTTGCCTTTTATGCTAGCGCTATGTTGAAGGTTGTCACATTTAATCAATTTTAATATTTTTCAAGTTGCGTTTTCGTATATAGAAGGATAACAAAAAGTACAAGGGCATCCAACTGATATTGAAGTTAGAGTAAATCAGTGATCCAATTGTGCATAATTCAAACTCACCAGATTTATTTCTTTCCACTAGAGAATGTCTGTCAGAGCCAGGAAAAAATTTTATCACCAGGCTAAATTCATATCAACAATTAAATAATCATTTACAGAAACAGCATTTTTGCTTTGCAAATAGCGCAATGACTCCCTGATGCCTCTTTTTTTTCCCCAAATCCCTCTCTCTTTTCTCTTTTGTGTCTTCGTACATTTTCAGTTCTTTGCAGCAAACTTCCATTTGCCTGGGATTGTAACTATCAGATATCTTTTATATAAAAAAAGCACACATAAACTATTCACATTTGAGGCTGGAGTATTTGGTTTTATTTGAGTTGATTAGCTGTTAGTGATAAAACAAAATGTAAATAACTAACAGGACGATCCAGACAGCAAAACTCCTTTTTATCTGCAGTATCAGATCTGGATGAGATAGGACAAAAAAAGGAAAGATTAAATCTCTAATGCTGTTTTGCATGAGTATTCTGGATATTTTCATGAGTTCAGTGATTCTTTAGGATAGGATTGGGACCTCCAAAGGGAAAAGATACAGAGTATGGAAACAGGAGTACAAGTGACTCTTTTTGTGAGGACTACAGAAACAATTGCAACTGAGGAAGTTTCAGTACTAAGTCTCCCAGAGCTGCAAGCCCTTTGACTTTACCCAAAGTCATGCTCAAGTCATGGGCAAAAACTACAGCAGTGAATTGAGGTAGCCTCTGAAGGGAAGGGTCTAAAATGGAAGGCCATTTGTACATGATTATCTATTGTAAACTTATAATCCAGGCCATCCTTAATAGAAACGGAAGTTCACAGAGATCTTTCTACATCCTCAGGAATGCAGAACTGGAAGAGCATGCTGAATCACCAAGGTTTGTTTCCTGTTACTTTGGGCACCATATTGCAACATAGCTTTCACAAACTTGAAGAAGATCCTGAAATCCTTTAATAATAAGGTCAGTATCACCGTCTCCATTTCACAGAAACTTGATTCCTGGAGAAATGAAATGACAAAGCCATGACCATCCAATAGCTCTGTAGAAATACTTGGACGAAACCCCCTTTCCTAAAGCAACCATCACAAGCTATAGCCCCTGCACTGATCAGGGCCTTCTAAAGCTGCTTTCCAGATTTCTAAAATCAGTGTCCCACAACACCGTTGTTGATCATACTTGTGATGCTCTGCCTTGCTGATTTATGTTGAAAAGGACTCAGGGCTGTGCGGTAATACTGGAGAAATTTTTCAGCACACATTTTTTTTGGCATTTCTCGGAATGCAGAATTGCTCCCAAAGTGACTGGCTTCTGGAAGCTATTGGAAAACAACACGAAGCCCTCAGTTTCTGAATAAAACTTTCCACCTGTCCTTACGGATGCTGAAAATGAAAGCGCGCAATTTTGTCAATTACAATAGAAAATATCAGGGTCATTACTTGAGATGGCTATGTATTAAATACAGACCACCCCAGACTGCTTTTAAACAAGAGCAGGAAAGAGATCGCTGTTCATGGGGCTGGGACCTGCCAATCAGACCAAGACTGAATGCCTGTCACTCCCCTTCATATTTGACTTGGAAGCAACCCATATCAATATGTAGTCAGGAAATGGCTCTTTAATCACTGCAAAGTCTCTTCTGATTTTAAAGACTAAATCAGCCACAGGCTGTTTGGGTCTTTTTTTTTTTTTTAACTCCTCCAAGATAACTGATGATAGCATTTGAGAATGATTAGCCATGTCGCACAGCATAAGCATACAGCTTGCTCCGATTTCATGCATTAGAGGCCACGCTGTACAACACTGATCTCAGATAACAGAACATTCAAAGAGATCTGACAGACTTGTATATGAGTGATATATGGGGGGAAGAAAACTTGAAATACAGAAGGAAAATAAATTACTCAATGTATTAACAATGATCTTGTTAGAAATGCTGTAGGAAGATGGGCTAAGGAGAAGAGCAGGGTAAGCGAGGTCTCTGCAAAGATTCTAATGAGGTGGGATATAGAACATACATCATTAAAAGTACAGTAAGAAATGCTACTGCTCAGGGAAGAGTATCTAGTGGGGTGAGTATATGTTCACAATAGCATCTTTAAAGCTATCAAAATGGCAACTTGTGCTCTAGTGCAGTAAGTGCCGGTCAAAGGCATTACAGCAACAAGCTTTGGAAAAGCGGTGGAGGTGAGGGAGGGTGAGGAGAGGAAAGCAAGGCTCAGGAAACTAGTCTCTGGAGTAGGACAAAACTGAGGTGTCCAAGTGGGAGGCAAAAGGAGCAGGTGAGAGAGGATGTGGGCTAGATCAGCTACTTTTAAGACAGAGAATATGATGTGTATCCTCAGGGCAAAAAGGTGTGAATTGCACAGGAAGGGACATTGCAAGTGGGTGTGCTTCATGTAGACATCTGCGCACTTTCATGGCAGAAATCCAGACAAGCACTGGGAGAAGGAATGAGAAAGCACAGCTTATACCTTATCAGTACCTCAAATCACTGAATTCACCTCAAAATTTTCCAAAGCTTCCCTGGAGGCTGGTATTTTGTCACTTGGTGTGGACATAGGACGTAGGATGTCAGAGTCATCCAGTAAGTCCTGCCCTTCTCACAGTGATCTGGCTTGCTTTAAGAAGAGAAATACTCCCCAGCATGACATGTAGCCAAATAAATCCTCTTGGAAGTTATTTTTCTCGGATCTTGCATTTCCCTAATAATGTGTGCCATGTTTCACCCACGCTTCTCCAAGCTTTTTTCTCCTATATTAGATTTACAGTGGAAACAAGGTATTGCTGCAGCATTTCCTTACCCCGCCCCTATCAGTAAAGTTTTATTCTTTCCATGATGTTTAAGAATAAAATAAGGAAATATTAGGTAAAATTTTACAGTGAAATCTTTTTCCCTGAGATATTGCCTGTTTTCAAGTTGTTGTTATCCAAACACACACTAAAGCATGCTAGTCCACCTCATCTAGACTCCAAAAATGTGCAGCCAAATGAACTGTCTTGTTGCACATTCCTACCACTCAAGCATGAGTACAAAAGGAAATGGGGAAAGGGCAGAACTCATTTGGTTCTTCAAGTCTTCTCAAAAAGCCACTGAATCAGCAGCATGGCTCCTTTTAACATGTGCGGAGTGAGTCAGGCTGTACAACCTCTGTTAGAAATACCGGTGAGACCACATAAGAATGGGTGTGCCCTCCAAGCACAGAAAAGCTGCAACTACATATATACACCCATTTTTTGAAAAATGCATGAGAAATAACTGGAAACCTTGAAATCTTTGAAATGCCCCAAGAAATGCCCCAAGAAAAAAAGAGACACAACTCTAAAGTTTGGCTTTCGAAATGTCTCCAAATTCAACTAGTTCTTAAAGAAAAAAATTAATTTGAAACTTCGTGCTAGTCTCACTTTTAACCTCCTTTCACCAATATTTTTTGCTTTAGGAGCTGCAAAACTTGAGCTTTTTCTTGAAGAACAACAGGATAAGGAGATCGAGGTCTCATTTTGCTGCTCCCATATTGTTCCTTGCAACACAGACATAAAATTTAATCTTGATAAATCAGTCTTGCAAAAACCAAACTCTAAACCAAATTTCCAAATGGTGCCACAATAAATTAAAGAATAGGGGAGACTGTGCTTATTGCTGGTTTTGAGATGGTCAGGGAGAATGCAGTCTTCTCAATTAACTCATCTCTCTAATACTTCCTGCTTTATTCCAATTTTTTCCCCTAAAAACATGGAAAAACAATACACCACTGCCTCTGAATAAGTTTTTCAAAATTACTGAGTTTATATCATTTAAATAACTGACAATGAACGGCGGATAGGTCATTTTTTCCATGAAATACCTCCAGCTGTGATCTTGCCTCATGCCAGATTGGACTAGGCAAACATATGTCAGCCAATCTCCATAGCTGATGATGAATTGAAAAGATTCAATATGGAAAACTAAAAGATAAAGATGAGTGAATAATCGGTAATGAATAGACAATAACGAATAGCCTACTGAACTAAATTTGTTTCCCTTTGCGTACACATGGTTCTGCTTATGATTTACTATTGTTATCTCTTTTTCTAACTCTTTTATCAGCTAATTTATATGATCAGCTCTTGGGGTCTACATTCTTTTCAAACATTTGTGAGCATTCAGGACTTGGAATTTGCGCTGGAAAATAGATTACATAACATTGTCTCTGCTCCTTTTCTACATGTATGTAATTAGACTTTATATTAACATTGTGAAATATTCATTTTAAAGGCAAAATATCATTGTTGAGGGTTTGAGTTTGGGGTTTTTTAATGAACTAGTATCAGGATAGTTGGTGTCTGCTAGGGATTTCAGAAGTGGAATGTTGGTAACAGCATAAAAGTACTAGTAAATAGTTTTAAAATACAAATGGAGATATACAGACTTCTTTATTTAGTTGTGAGTATAGAGAGTGGATAAAATGTTTGGAATTTTGGCTTTAAATCTCCTGAACCATGCACTTTTCTCAATTCATCCTGCTAAATTTTGTGTTTGATTAGATGTGACAACTGCTGCTAAAAATACCAGAGTTTGTGGAGTGACAGTATAACTCCAGCCTACACAAGTGAGGACCAAATTGAGCTCCACTCAGAAGATATAAATCCTGAAATAGTTCACTGGAATCAGGAGAGCTGGTCCAGATTTGCACCCTGTGAGAACAGAAACTGGCTCACAAAACTAAGGAGCACAATTCAGCTGGCAGTCCTGTACCAATTTTTCACTTGGGTTGCTCTCCTGCCAACATGTTTTGTAACTTTGCTTCTCTTCTGTTATTGACTACGAAACTGGATTTTATGGGAAGATGAGAGCCGCTTTCATTTTAACCACATTTACTTCCCTAACCCGTCCATTCAAGCAGAGTCACTGGGCCAGGGATTGGAGAGGTTGATCTGCACTTGAGTTCAGCACTCAGTACTTTTGTCAATGAAGACATGCACTGTCATCAGACAAAAAGCCCAATCATTTCCAAAATGCACCGGAGTAGCTTCCTGCTGCTAAGCTGCATCAGGACAAATCATGGTTTGCTATGGCCTATCATGTCCACTTCTGGGCTTTGTACCAAGCATCTAGATGAAGATTGTGTCTGAAAATGCCTCCTTCTCCCTCCTTCCCCTTTCCTAACTTGTCTGCAGTAGTAGAAAATGGAAGGGACCAAAATAAATACTATGCAACCGTTTGTACTATCTTTCCAATCTAGCCCACAATCTAGAAAAAAACCTGCTGGAACAAGACATGCAGGAGATGTCTGTACCATGCTCAGGGTGTAGTGTTCAAGGAGCTGTTATCACACCATATCCAGTCTGCTGCCCTTCCCTCCCCTTCACTAGTGTGGTGTTAACTATCCACATTTAGTTGGGTCACCATTGCAGAAATGCAATGAGTTCAAGCATCAAAGACCAGATCTCTTGATATCACCTCTCTGCCAGCTCAGATGTACCACTCTATAGGGCAGGGTAAGCAATATTCAGGTCTTCTGTGTACCCAGTGAGCATTCTACGCTGGAGAAACACACCTCAGATTTTAAAAGAAATATTTTACATGTAAAAGATGAGAAAAACAGGCAGGAAAAAAATGGACTTCATCTCAATATTTCCAGCTCATACCCTTGATGCCAGCCCAATCTGAAGGAAAGCCTTTGGGGTCATTCTGACAGCAATTTAACAGCTCATAATGTCTGGAATAGATTCAAATGTCCCACTGGGGTAATGCCACGCTTTATTTAGTAAAACCCTATATAAGAAACAGAACTAGCTGTGTTTTACCTTTCCCTGTATAATGGATCATGGTTATGTTTTTGTGCAAGCTACCAAAGGAAAATATTAATTGTCAGCCATGGTTACCTTCCTTTCAAACTTACTAACACTCTCTTCAGAAGCTTAAACAACACCTCTCAGGACTTGTCAAAAATCAAGGAAAGGAATAAAAGGCAGCTTTAAGCTTCTGGATACTTTGGAATTGCATGCAGTGCACAATGCTTAGTTTCCATAAAGGTTTCATGAACAGAATCACAGAATCACTAAGTTGGAAAAGACCCACAGGACCATCAAGTCCAACCATTCCTGTCAAACGCTAAGNCTCCTCCAGAAGTTCAAAGTGATAAATATAAGTAGCTAGACTATTCCACAGTTGTCGGCACAATGTGGTATCAAAGTCCTATATTAAAATGAACAGCCATCAAAACAGACGAATGAATTTTCAATTGTAGCCCACAGGAATTTCTGCATCCAGATCCTATTAATCATCAGAGTTCTGCATGGAGTTCCTTGTACAAAACCTTTAACATTCAGCTTAGTATGGTAAGTTATGACAGGCATGGAACCAGGGCCAAATTCTGCCCCAAGTTATATCTCAGCAATACCATTAGCTTCTGTCAAGTTGCACAGACACAGTCAAAATCAGATCTGGTCATTTGTCTAGTGTACAACTCTCATAGTACATCAGTTTCAATGTGTCCATTTATGTGCTTTAAAAGTGAACACATAGCTAGTGCTTGGATAAATTTGGGACCGTAATGAATTGTGAGATGTGTCTTCTTACACTAGGAAGAGTTCAACATTTAGGTTTCTGCCAGTATAAACAAGTCTGACACTATCAGATGTAGGATGTCATGGGATATTTAATTACCAAAATTAGGCAGAGGGACTCAGGTTCCAGGTCTCAACAGAAAAACATGTGAAATATATACTGTGTGTTTACATTTTGTGAACAGCTTCTCTTTATTTTTTTAATAACTTTTGATTTTTTTAGTGCTTCGGAATAAATACATGCTAGCTTAAAATGTTTGGGTTTTTTTTTTTCCATTCCAAATGACAGAAGGAACCATTTAAAGTGTTGTGGTGAGCTTAAAAGATGAAATCAAGTTTGTTTTTCTTCCATAGCTGGCTAGAATTAATATTTGCTACCCACTTTAGGTAGCAGTTTAATTTCAGATAAAGTTGCACACAAAACATTTGGCTCTATGAAATATTCACAACTATTTTTCTTGGCTTCTGTTCACTGGCAGGCAAAAGGGGTGTTTTAAATATAAGGCGAGGATTTTACAATGCGTCTTTACTGTACATGGACAGTGGTGGAGACACACCTCTTTACAGTGCAATCAGGACTTGAAAGCTACAATTTACAGTAAGAAATTGCACAAAAAGGAAAACATTGCATCTGCTGCCCTTACCACAAAGATATGTGCATGATATTTTCTTGCTGAGTACTCAAGTTAAAGCTCACCAATGAATGATCTACTGTTGCTTCTGTAACTTGTACAGTTTGAAACGTGTTACTTTTTTGGCAGTAAATTTCTGATGGCTAAAAAAGAATGCAAACCAGACACAGTGAGGCCAGATCAGCAAACTTAATAAGAGGTAAGAGAGCAAGTGCTTCTGGGAGGCAGAGCATTTGTGAACTGTGTCAAAATGGAAATCAGAAATACAACACCAGAGTTACCTGGCAGGTTTCCATATAAACTTTTGCTATTTATAAATAAAAAGGTTTCAAAAGAAATATGCCAACTTGGATAAAGGCATACAAAAATATATGTGTGTGTATATATATGCATTCATACAGTGTTAAACTCCCTAAATCTGAAACAGAATTGCATTGGCTTCATTCAAGCATTCACTCAGCACCTAAATTTTAGCCACTTAGTGACAGTTAAGTGCTTGAATTCCCTTTACAGCCTGAAGGAGAAATACAGGTGTCTTTGAAGGGCTGCAGAGAGAAAGGGTCTGACCACTTAAATTTTATTCTGGAAACCTTCAGAGTCACCTATTGTCTTCTGTTAACTACAACAGCAAGTGGCACAGTTACTCTGGGAGAGATGATTCGTTGGTTTTGTAAAATATAGGAACAAGTTAGATGGTTAAGTTGGGCTAACTGGATCTAACCTTGATTTCTGATCAAGATAGGGAAACTAATTAACTTGTAGGCTCCCACTGAGCTTCCTGTGTACTACCAAGAAAAATGAAGCAATCCATAAAATCATGTCCAATAAAAACACTAATAAGCAGTGGACTACTTACCAAAACTATCACAAGATATGACGGAGTCCAGAAACTCAGAGATTCCAGGCAAATTAGGGCTGTATCTGCACAGTAAGAATATCCATGCCTATAAACCACAGAAATACTCTATCCATATACTAGAATTCATGTTATCAACCATCAATAGTACCAACTCTCATTAAGTCAGTCAAGCAATTTTCCTACCATAAATGTTTTCAGTATCTCAGAAAATTGCTAAACTTTAACCACTTAAGCTTTTTCAGGTTGAATTTTGAGCTGCCTTTAACAAAATATTCTTTTGAAACTTCTTAGCCAAAAAACATCTAGGATTTCCGAGAGTTCAGCCAGGAGAGAAAATGTATTTTTGTCCATATTTTAAAATATCTGGCAGATTTGATCCTTTCAGTAGTTCACCTTCATTCTTTGTGAAAAGGCATAATACTGGACAGGGACTCCTTGTGTCAAGAATACACTTCCAGCACTCCCTAAGAAAATCCACCCCTACAACAACACCGATCATCCTCTGAGAATATTGATCTCCTTATATGACTACAAAGAGCTTCCTGAACCAACAAAGGCTAAGCTAAAACTAGAATTTAGCTTGTTCAAGTTAGAAATTATGGACTATCCATTTGATATGCTATCTAATTTCTGTTGAAATTAGTCTAGAGGAATTAATTACATTGTTGATGGAAAGAGGCCATCTGTAGTAAATAATGGTGATTAATTTGGAGCACACCATTTTGGCAACAGTAGCTGGGCTTACAACTTAAATTCTCTGTCACTTCCAGATGCACTCGCCTTTCCCAAGAGGCTTTCCAGGACATCTAGGTTCCTTATTTTACCAACTCAGTAAAGGTGTCTGTGCTCAGGCAGTAGAGGTACTCATTTAATACAATATCAATGAGAATTCTCTAGTTTAGCACAAGAAGTGGTATAGGCTAACCTGAAAAGGTCACTTTTACACCCGAAGGAGCCTCCACATGCTCAAAGATATTCAGGGTGTGGATACATCAGCTTAGCTTTGTCTATATAACCAGTAAAACTTTCCCATGTCAACAGTGCTTTATCTTCAGGAAATCTAACTGCATTAGGGAATATGAGTTCAAGGGGAGCTAAATTATTGTATGACCATCTTAGATTACAATAAACCATGAATTTGGCTTGAGTGCACTGAGTACAGGAAGCATTATAGTCCTGCTTAGCTATGGTGCTGTTTTTGTCAGTGCTCGAGCCTAGCCTACCAAGGGATAGCACAGACAGCTCAAGTATGCAGCACTTTGGCAGAAGGAAGCCAGACAAAAATTGCCTTCAGTGGTGAAGCATAACAGGGCTCCAGCAACACCTCCCTGGAGTGCCACAAACTGAATCACCAGCTTGGCTCGCAGTTCACCAGCTTTTACTACCACAGTTTTGCTCTTCCCTCACTGGAGCAGGACAGGCAGGTGTGTCGCGTGTGTCCAGCTGACAGCCTTCACCCTCACAACTTGATTTCCTCTTTACACAGGCTCTGCTTAAGCACCTAATCCTGTGTTTAGAACATCATGCTCTGTTGCTATGGAAGTTATTGGGATGTCAGTGGTTTAACTTAATGACTTCACTGTAGGGCTAGTGCTGGAGGTAAGGGAGGAGATTAACCATGAGAGAAACCAGTGCTGTAGCTGCGACTAGCTGATTGCTAGCATATATGGAGATGTTCTGTGAGCCCAAAATACAACCCAAAGGAAAGATCAGGGCTCTGAGGTGTGTTTTGTGTTTCAGATGCTCTTTGGGTGAGTTTTGCTGAAAAACACAGAGCTCACACTCACTTTTTCAGGTTTCTCAGAGTACTGGAATTCATTACCTCCTCCCATACAGACCTTCACACACTTCCTAGATGAACTACATTTATACATATGGTGAAGCAAGTTAAATTGCAGAGCACCTTTCTATAACCAGGACATAGTTTTCCTTTTTCTTTGCTGGAATCTGATGTTTAAGTCCTTATTGATAGTCCTAGTTTGTAGAAGTGACATCTGTAAGTCCCTATCTTGTTTGGTAATTTTCACTCTAAATCTCAGCTCAAATCATCTCATGATAAATCTTTTTCCCTCATCATTCTCACCTCATTTGCTATCCCTAGGGAGACCTTTATTTTCTTTCTTCCAATCTCATCTCTTCGAACAGCAAGGAAGCTGTCAGCTGCTGTGAAGATTTGTAGGGCACTAAATCTTACCCATTAAACCTTTAAATACATTTATGCAGGTAAAACATTTTGAAGCAAATATATAAACTCTGAAGGTTCACTAGCATATGGCATAATGATTAGCAACCAGATACTGATGATTTTCATCCTCTTTATTGTCATTATTTTAACAATATGAAATCTCTTTTCCATTTATCAGTTTGCATGAATAAATGTTCTACTCAATTTATCCTTCGTCAGCTTCATAATTGTCAGTACTGAAGTAATGGGTGAATCCAGAAGTCTTCAGTTTCATTAAGTTAAACACCCTGCAGCATAGATTCTGATTCTGACCTGCCTACAAGGACATTTCTAATGAAGTTTTCTTTCTAAGTAAATATAGCATCAGAATTACCAAAGCAGTTCTTTCAATGCTTTAGGATTTCTTAGTCACCAAAGCATAAAAAAAATACCTAGATTGCATTTTCCTGAATGCCCTGAGTTTGATTTCAAGGGGTGAGTCACTACATGGTTTGATTCTTTGTTCATCTAACTTCATTTGTCCATTGCCTGAGTGCAACATGAGTCATTCACCAAATGTGCATGCCAGGATTCCTGCCTACTGGAAGCTTTTTGTAATTGTCATTTTATTGAAACACAAATGGCATTTTTTTCCCAAACATACTACTCTTTTATTTTATGTTTCATTAGTGAGGGAAAAAAGGGCTCTGAGAATTTTTGGTAGATACTATGTAAGTGTCAAGCCTGTATTATTGATTGCTATGTGAGCTGTTACTTGTAAAACACAGTAGGGCACTGGTAGGGTTAACAGGGAAAACAGAGAGAAGAAATTGCAGGAATCTGTGATAGAAAGCAACTATAAAGTCATATGGTCCATCTTTTGTCAGTATAGGCCTGCTCCCTAGAGCATATCAAAGCACAAGCACTTTAAACCACCTTTCATACAAAGAGGAAGCATCTAAACTTAACAGCCTCAGGTGTTACCCCAGAAGGAGGAATAGGTGGCTTATAGTGATCCAGGGTAGCCTCGTGCAGCCTTCACACTGAAAGATGGCCAGAGAGCCTCACTGAGATCAGCTAATTACAATTGGATTACTGTGTCCTGAAACACATAGGCTTTCTCAGTCTATTTGTTCTCAGACTCCTCTCCCTTGGGAAGAGCACTGGGTTGTGATCTTATTCTAGTTTCTGAAATATGCTTTTGTTTCCATCCGGGCCTTTCTTGAAGCTATTGAATTGTACTGTTAATTAAAAGATGTTTTTTTCTGGAGGGACAAATTCAGAATACCTGCCCTGTGGCATAGGAATGAACTTGCTGTCTTTGGCTCTCTAGCACTTCACTCAGACTTCTTCACTGCAGACAGCTTTTCTACTGGCATCAGAGCAAGCAAGGGATGTAAAATCAGGCCTTAAGGAGTAAGACTTACCAAATTTACCCACACAACACATCTCATGTGCAGTGAAATAAATGTGGTAAACCACCGATGATTCATCATTTACTTATTGCAGAAAACAAACAGGTTTTCTCCTGAGTCACATGCATGCTAAGAATTTTTTCCTTCTCAAGCAAAACAAAAACCAGTGTTATTTCAAGTCTGGGTCAAAAATATGCTGGTAAAAATAAGAGCTTCTTGAACTTTTGTTCAAATCAGGGACCTGAACATAAGCTTACTTGATGTTCTGAGAGGTTTGGAAATTTCATTTTCCACATAATGCTGCTGTGGGGGATGTTATTGTACAACCAGGGGGCCACAGAGGGTGATGGACTATGGATGTTCTGGGATCCATTTAAAGGTCATGAGACCTCTTTCCTCTTCCCATTCACACTTCCAGAGAATTTGAGTGTTCTGTTAATAGTAATCCAGATCTGTTACTTCCAAAACAGACTTGAGATCTGAGTTCTAGTTAAATGTGCTCACCTGGTCATCATATGCCAGCAAAAGAGACTGGTCAATTCTTTAAATGAGCAAACTATCATTGAGCTAATTTCTGGTAAGAGACAAGAGCACAGGAAGTCAAAAAAAGCAATAAATAACTGGATAAAGGGACAGGTGAAATGACTGGAAAAAGTGTTTAGTTTTATACAGGTTTGGAGCAACTCTGGAACAAAAACCCGTTTCTTTCTACATTAAAGATGCACTATTTTAGGTTTCAGACTGTGAACTGTAAATGGATTCTTCTGTTAGTTTAAGAAACTTAAATTTGTATTGCCTGTCACAGACTTCATTCTTAAGCAGAGAGAGGTGTGGGATGCACATCATCTTTGGAAATTCCAAATGGGTTTTGCTGGTTGATGCTGAGGAAGAATAACAGCTAAAGTTGTCAGCAGATTCAAATGACAAATCCTTGAAAACTCCATCTGAAAACTTGGAACTTCTTCAGTGACACATTCAGTATAAATATTACTATGAATATCCAACACAAAAATATAACAGCATAACGTAGGCTCTAACTTCATAAAAGTATGATTTTTTTTTAATATAGATTTAAGCAAATGAACAAATTTAATCTCCTTGGGTGGGTGTTCAGCACTGGGCAATCTTGCAAAGGTACCACAGAAACTTTTGGGATCTGTGTTACTGCATTTGACTTCTATCTTTCTCCATATATTATGTTTTCTGTATTATCAGTTAATGACACATTTCATCATGACAGCCAGTATATCTCATTAGCACAGTACCCTGTTAATATGCTGTCTGGGGAGTTGATTTGGCAAATGTTGTGGAGGAAGAAGCAGAAAACCTCAGCTCAAGCACAGAGGAGAAACCTGAGTGGTAGAAAGTGATGTGAGTTGCTGTCAGGGGCAATGAAGTGAAGTTTGAGACAACAAGTTGTACTTGAGGTGGTGACAAACCTCCCTGACTGAGACAGTTGAGGTAAACGAGAAAACAGATCAAATGACGGGACACAGACCCTCAACATAGAGACAACTTTGCAAGCTCTAATAATAGTGTTTTGCTACATCTCTGGGGGCAATAGATATCTCCAAATGATAAGGAAATGGAAAAGAACAAGGAGAAGGTATGAATTTGACAGTGTCTTCCGAGGAGTTTCAAGATAAATGAGGAAACTAGAGAACAAGATGTGTGAAGGTAGAAGAGAAGGAGAAGCTTATATCAAGAGAAACTGTCAACATCAGTAAGAAATTGAAGAAAGTTAAAAAACAGTTCAGACATTAAAGATTTTCTCAAGGAAGGAGCTTTGAAGAATGGAGCTTTCAAAGAGGAGAAGAGGAAAGAGTTCTGGTCTGTAGTTAGACATCCTGAGTCAGAGTAGCCAAGAATGAGATTAGAAAGGAGTCAGTGGTACAGAAGTTAATAGAGAAGTTATGTGAAGAGTTAAGTGCAGAGGAAAATGGAAAAGTATGTATGAACAAAGGGCTATGGTTATGCTATAGAGAATATCTGATGGAGTTTGAAGAAAGTAGATTCAGGAGGTTATGAAACAGATGGAGAAATGGGTTGCCAGAAATGCAGAGTCTTAGTGAAAGCAAAGGAGATACAATTAGGCAATAGGGTTGTGATTCCCCTAAGCAGATGCAAACAGTTAAGGGTAGATATGATGAATCACATACTAAAACTGGAAGTGTCCTTCTATTAACTACAAAAGAAACCCAAGTGCAACACCAATATTGTCAGTATCAAACCTTATTCAGTTTGGAAGTGAGGGGAGGAGGAAAGAATTTTGAAGGGAAGGTGGAAAGTGTTACAACATAATATGAAGGACGGTGCTAACCACTGGGTAGAGAAGAAAGGGGGGAAGTAGGATGTGGAAGAGGTCATAAGATTTCCGTAAGACTGCTGCTAGACAAAAAGAAAATAAAAGTAGTTTGTAATCAATGGTTAGGGTGTCTGCTGAAAAAGTCTTTAATATCAACAGATCCATCTGCATCTCCAGAAACCTAGGAAATTAAGGGTAGAAAGTGGTAGACCTAATTTGTTATATTCATATTAATGTCAGAAACATGAATGGGCAGGTGGGTAGTGAAGACGCATTCAACCTGACCAGATATGAACGGTTTTCGCTCAAGGTGCAGCATACTCCAAGTTCTGCAGCACTGTACCTGAGCAATGCTGGTCTAGCAGAAGATTAAATAACTCAAATGCAGCCCCAAGTGAACATAACTAAACTACTTCCAGACTCCAGATTATAGGTCCCCATTCAGCTGATGGGCTGGAACACGTGGATCCACTGCTCGGGTCTTTACTAGTCCTGGAATCTCAGCATCTGGTCGACATGACCTAAACTGCACCATCTGGATACTTGAGAAAGAGAAATGCTTCCCGACTTATAAGCAATATTTTTAAACAAACAGGACTTTCATAGGGGAGCAGGCCAAAGAAGAGAAGCATAACACTAGCTTGGAAAAGCTGAATAATTAACAGTTGGAAAACTCTCATCTTTCAGGATACTCTGGCAATGGCTCTGAGCCTTTCCTTCTCCTGCAACTAGGACTGGCTACTGAGGAAGTCATGATTATACCTTCCTTGTTGTACCACTTCCAGCTCAGTGTCCAAGCTTGGAGGCATTCAGGGACATGCTATTTCCATGATTTTTACTACCAAGCCTAGCTGAAATCACCAGTCAGGAGACACAAGCAAGGACCAAGAAAACAGAGCAGCTCCATTTCCTGCCATCGCTGAGCAGATGAAAGTTTAGTAGATTTTCAGACAGGGTTGCAGCTCAGCACAGCCAGGCAGGAATAAGAACAGATGGCGATAGTTTAAGCAGAGACTGAAAGTCCTCCTGTACGGGTTGCATTCCTCAGCTCCTCTGGGTTCAGCCTAATGTCGTCTCTTCTCCCCCATGACACTTTGGCAGCATCTGGGTAATGCAACTGGAGCCTGTAGCACAATGACACGCTCAACTGCTCTCTGATAAAGGGAGGATCATCCTGTGCCTTCTTCCCTCCTCCTTCTGCCCTGTTTTTTTCCAAGAATCATTCACCCTACTGCAAGGTCTCTTGCCCAGGCATTTTGAAAAGTTACATTCAGGTGTGCTAGAGTAAAACCTTCCTAAAATAGAAAAGGTTTCAGACTGTTCCGTAAAAGCAATGCAAATAAGGCCTTCGCTATACAGCATACTTTTAACACTTCCAGAAGATGCTGGAAATTTGTTCCTTCCCTTGGAAATATCTCTGCCTATTTGAACCTTCTCATGGAGGAACTGCTTTTCATCTTCCCAACAGGTGTTAACAATGTTGTCTCCATTTTTTTATGGTTTGAAGCAGTCTAGGGCTTCAAGCTCTAAGTATACGGCTTAGAGAAGGGCAAGAAACAAGGAACATGGCAATGCTGAAGGGAGAGCAGCCAGCAAAGAATGAAGAAGGATCCAAAATGAATATCATTGTCCTTCAGTTACTTTAGAAATTCGTACAAGCAGTGTAAAATGTCCATTTCTTCTCTTTGCTGTACTGTGTGGACAGCACAACTGTCACATGTAATGGTTTGCCCATGGAAGACTCCAGTAAGCCCAGCAACTGCATTTAAATGCCACAGGTGGTAGACCATGAGGATTTGAATGGGAGCCACAAGAGCTGTTGCTGGAGCCACAGATAAATAACATTCATAGAACTCAGCTGTTGTGATACAACATGGTTTGCAGTCATGAGCACAAAACCTCAGCATTTAGAGGCAGGTACACTGTGCGTAAAGTGTGGAACAGGTCCTGCAAATGTCTAGATGTTATTGGAGCAGCTGGGATGGTGACCAGAGAAAGCAGTGGGCCACATCCCAGGAGCCGTGTGGTCAGCCCCTACTGACGTCAGTGGAAGTTCAAGGCACTTAACACCTCCCAGGACCAGGCTGAGAGAACGACTTCCAGAAGGAAACTGTCTTGAAAACAGATCATGGGCTGTTAAATGTAGCAGAGATGCAAAAAGGGCAGAGCAGTGCAAGTTGCAAAATGTATCTTCTTTAGTGCAGTATCCCCAAGCTGCGCGCTTATTCACTCTTGGCTCTGTCTTTCCACTGTCTTATCTGTTACGATGTTGGCACAGGGCTGAGTCTGGTGGGACTGCAGAGCTGGAACAAAACAGTGAATGTTCTCCAGGTTTTCTATTCTTACAGAATTCCCTAACTCCCAACCTACTTAAGGGGGAGCCATGAGCTAAAGTAAAATTATAGTTTTGTCTTCTTCTCAAGCCAGATATCTCCAGAGGGAATTCTGCTTGCATTGTACTTTTTCTCCAGAACTACCACCACCACCACAGCACCTTGCAAGGAAAATAGATTCTTTCTATTCCCTGATGAAGGTTTCAATAAACAAAGGTAGATTAAATGAACAGCTTTAGTCAATTCAATTTTGTTGTTCTTTGTATCAGTTGTTCTATGCACTGGAATTTTATATTTAATCTTTTATAGCCAGTCTGAACATTTATATAATGTTATAAAGTCTGCAGCTGTTACATGTGATTTGGCAAAGAAAGGAGAGAGTAGGTTTGAAAAAAAAAAAGAAGAAATACACCTTCTTGATCCTCTTATTTATTTTTAGATATGCAAAGATTCTAGTTAAAATAAAGTTAAATCAAATAAAAATAGTACTGAATGAAGCAGCCTCAATTTCAAACTTTTGTGGCTCTCTGAATTATTTCAGATTGTTTCTAGCAGGAAAATTAAGCACATGTTACTTTCTGTACCAGGCATAGTGAAAAAATTCAATCATTCTGGGATTTCAGGGATCTGTTCTCTCTGTTGTGTTTTAATGCCCCAAAGTGTTGCGTATCACAGACAAAGCAATCCCTTCTTCCTAAATCATGAAGGAGGATTTAGATACATAGACATATATGTATGCTCCACTTGAAGGATGTTGTATCCTATATATGAACAATTATTATATATCCTACGGGACCTCAAAGTTAACATTGGTGCTAATAAGTGATAGAGATTGATCTTCCAGAGCCTGATTATTTTCCATTACATGTCATCTTTGTATCGACCTCAGGTCAGTATATTTAGCTTATTTTTTAATCACTTTATATACAACAAAAACCCCAATGGATATTGTCTTCTATTTTACTATGGTGATAACAGCCATAATGAAACAACCAAAACAAAACAACAGCTTTCATTTTCTTCTGAGACATTCCCTTTTGAGAGGTAGGACAAGATTTCTTGGTCCAGCACAAAACATAAGATGAGAGGATGTGACTAGAGGCTATGCCCCTGATCTTCTGGTCCTACAAAAACATTTTAATCAGGCAAGAAATAAAGCAGTTCTAACATCTGGTCTGCATTAGGAGGAATAGTTGACTATGTAATGGTCTACCCAACTTGCTACAACAAGAGCACAAGACAATTCAAGCCTCCTTCAACCCAGTGGACACATTCTATGAAGACAAAAGAGCTCAATATCGGTGACATCATCATGACAGCTAGCAAACAGAGATGCACTGCTTCCCGAGGCTCCCTAATCTCCATTAGATTTGCATGCCTGGAAAAAGGCACAAAGTTGGAGCAAAGAATGGGACAAAAGAGTCATAAACACTGCAAACAAATTGTTTAGCAGTAGAAAATAAAATCTGAGCCCCAGTGTCAGAAGTGCTGGCAAAATTTCTCATGGATATTTAGTGTTGTCTAACCAACATTCACAGGAGTAACCTAGAGGACAGAGGGAGTATTCCAACAGAGGCATGGGGTATTTCATAATTCTTTCTTTGATTATGGTATTGTAGCTTGAGCCTGGTCTCATGGGAAACACAATGAAATAGTAAATAGCAGCAAAGATCATGCTGCCTCCCTTATCTGCTTGTGTCCAGATTTCTTTCACATATGAATTGCTTGTAACACGCTCAGCTTTTTTTATAAATAAAATTTAGTGTGGATGAGAAGAAAAAAGTGTGGGGGGGGTGTCGGCTGGACTCAGCTTGACCTCTTTTTTTAAAAAAAAATAAACTAACTTGTGTGTTTGGGAGCAATGAACTAAATACGGACTTTGCTCAAAGAAAGATTCAAGGTTAAGGGGGAGACTAGTTATATTATGCAATGCTCTGGGATAGACTATTGTTGGTCCATGCTGTGCAGATGTAGCCATGGCTGATTATCCCTATTCCCAAACCTCTTTACTCACCCGCACTGTTTGGTTTCCAAGAGAATGATTCTCCAGTGCCTGATTTCTTTCTGCAGAAATGTGTATGTAAAACTAACTTATTTTACAACTGTTCAACATTGTGCATCCACTGCCCTTAGCAACAGGCAGGAAAGGTTTTACAAACCATACAGTATTCCACAGTAGGACTGTTTGGGG
Source organism: Piaya cayana (assembly GCA_013389865.1). Classification (NCBI taxonomy): domain Eukaryota; kingdom Metazoa; phylum Chordata; class Aves; order Cuculiformes; family Coccyzidae; genus Piaya; species Piaya cayana. The sequence continues at coordinate 456,528 of WAAB01012366.1, forward strand.
TTTTGTTTTAAAAAAAAAAAATATTGTATATAGTGTGAAGATTTTATATCTTGTAATAATAATACATTGGACACGAGTATAGAATCCAGAATGAAAGTTACAAAAGGGAAAATGACAGTGGGACATCCCCTACTACCACTGGGGGAAAAAACCAAACAAACAGAAAAATAAGTTTTGTAATGAAATATCCTTGAGTTTCTGTAGCGCTTAAAATTTTACATTCAGTTTAAAATTCACCTTAATTCATCCTGTAGGCACCAAGCAACAAGCTCCAGAGTAATGTAAAGGAACTACTAGCTCTGAGTACATGCTATGTGTAGTGTGATAGAGGAGAGGAAAGATATGGATCGGCAAAAAGTTAGATAGCAGAGGTTATACTTTATAAAAAGGGAGACATACAGTTTCTTCTTCTTGGAGCAAGTGGCAGCTCTGTGTTTCTTGCATAGCAAACTGTGTAGTCCCTAAAGAAATTAGAAGTATGTCCCAGAAGTTCTTTGTTTACAGGATGTTCCTTGAGAAGAATAATATTAAGTGACCGTTTGAAGCTTTCTAAAAGAAAAGGACATTACAAGGATGCAGCAAAAGTAATATGCTAAACTGCAGGATCTGAATGCTGGTACAAAAGCTTGAGGAGAAAATGATTTAAAAATTAGAGAAATTATTTTGTACACAAAGAAAAAGGAAATATATTTTCTTTGAAATCCAGAGGAGGAGAAGAAACTAACCTGATTGCCTCGTGCAATTCTTTATGAAATGCAGGGCAACAGAAAAAGGGGAGGTCAACACTGTAACGCTCTATAAATACATAATGAGGGGGAAGAAGTGAATGGTATTTTTGGACAGCAAACTTCTGAAGGATTCAAAGACCACATTATGCTGAAGACCAGTGACTTTATTTGACTGTCAGTTGGGATGATGATATATATTTGCAATGCACTGAGAGGACAATTTGTTAATACAGAAAACAAAAGGTGGCAGAAAAGGAGAGGTTACTTTAGGTTATGATGCAGAAGATCAGATCAGAAATCATGGAGTTTTCTTTAACAGAGATGACACGAAAGCACAAGAAACTAGGAGATCTTTTCAGGAAAAGGAATCAGAAGACAAAAACAAGAGAGAGGAAGTTTCTAAATAAGACAACCTGAAAGGAAAGAGAGTTCAAAAGTAGAGTGAAAGGCTGCTAGGTCTCCATTGGGAACTCCTTATGGAAGTGCAAGTAGAAAAAGAAAAAAAATAAAAATTGCGGTTCAGGGGAAGTAACTAAACATAGGAACAAAAAGGCCATGGATAAAACTAGAAAAGCTATGGCAAAAGTAAGCAAGAAACATGAACAAAATTCAGCTACATGTCAGAAATCAGAGGAAGAGCAATTCACTCCTCACCAAGAAGAAAATTCCACAGGAAAGACAGATAATTGTTAGTTTTTTCACTGTTTGCAATAATTTTTAGTTACATCAGCATTAATCACATACTTAATCAGATGTGGATATATAAAAAAAAATTTTAAAAAGAGAACAGAAAAGGGAAAAATAAGTTTAAAGAATTAAAGTCACATGCTGGCAAGTTCACTGCTAAAACTTAGCTAAAGCAACTTGTATCAGTTGTGATTATTTTTAAGGATTCATGGATGATGCCAAGAATTTCAGAAAAGGTAATCTCAACACATTTTAAAATCAGGAATTATAAGACCAGAGAGCCTGCTTTTCACTCATTATTTAGAATAATTTAAATACATAGAGAAAATAATTAAGATCTTAAAAGGAAATTTCTGTAAGTATATCAAAAAGAAATCATATCAAACCCACCAAATTCCCCTTCTAGGCAAAACTGTCAGCCTCCTAGATATAAAGTTTGCAGATAGATTCCATGCAACCTGTCCTGACACAGGAACTACTTCTTATAAAAAAAACCAGGGAAGCAGAGTTTAGTTGAAACACCTATAAGATCTTACACAGTTAATTGCAAACCCTGCTCTAAACGCACCTATCAATAAAAAGAAACACTCAAAGAAAGTACTATAAATAGAATCTTCATACCCTACATATGTGACATCAAAATGAAAAGGTTGACAAGCACTTGGGCTACAAGCTCCGAATTCAATATAATCTTGAGAGGAGAAATAGACCAAACAAGATGGAATTCTTGAAAGGAAAGTTGCAATAGTTTATATGAAATCCAGGCACCTTGGACAGTTGGAGTGAATTGCCCCCTAGAGATGCCACTGTCTCTCCACTGACACAAGATGAAGCCCAGGAACTACATGGACAAAATGCCTAGCTTTTGAGTGGCTTTTGTAAGGTGAGATAAATTCCAGTTTGGAAGAACTGAAATGCAGATATGAAGTGGAGAATATTTGTGGCTGGGCAACAGTTCAACAGGAAAGATCTCAGAATTACTGCAGATCTCAAACTCATGATGAATCAAATGTGGGGCTTTGCAGAAGAAACCATTCTCATTCTCGGCTATATTAAGAGGATTGTTCAAAAAAAGAAATTGAGTATTTATTCAGACCTTCACAGAATTGACAAGGCCACATCTTAAATCTCATGTCTAGTTTTGGAGGGATTGCAGAAAGAATCCAGAAGGGAGGGCTTCAGAAAACACCACCCGCTGATATTCCCTGCAACCTTACAGCTGTACACTTCTTTAGCACAAAAACCTTCTGTCAGCTGCATGATTCACTTAATAAAATATTACTGGATATTAAAGTGTTCTAGTAAAATAATTTATGTAACAGAGAAAACTGGTGTTTGAACTGTGGAAACCAGTTGTAAAGAGGCAACCTTGGCTTCCCTACACAGGAAAACTTCCTCAAAAGGCTATATTTACCCTGCTCGCAAACTATCTGGCTGGCTCCAGAGCAGATCTCTCCAGCTCAGGGAGAAGTCTGTGTATGCAGATGTTGCAGATAGGGATGGAATCAAATTCCTGCTTTATGTCCTCATGAAAGAGAAGAGCAAGGCTCGCAGGCTGCAGCTTTCCAGACCTGTCAAACTGGCATCTCTTGCCATCATTACACTCATGCTACAATTACTGTTAGAAATTATTTATGCTGGAGTGTGAATTCTGGGGGTGAAGACAGAATTCCAGGGATGCTCAGTGGTTAATAAAATCTGCTCACAGCAACAGCAGAGTGTCTTACAGCTGGTCCCTTGGTGGGGTCAGCTTGAGGCCAGGGATATGCTCTGTCCAAAATTCTCCATTCATTCTGCTAGGAAAAAGAGGGAACAAACCATCTAAGCAAGGTAAGGCTTTTACTATCTCAAATAGAGTTCAGCACGTGGACTGTTGCCTGCATTGGAAAAGTTAAAGAGAAAAGCAGCAACTGAGAGGAGGAGGAGGATGTCTGATGTTGATGACATTACATATGTCATCTTAAAGAGCTGATGAGGGAATATTAATTGCCTTGACACATAAAAATGTTGAAAGCTTTCAGATATGAAATACTGGAATTGGGTGGGAATCTGACCAGAAGTTGCAGTACTTTGGGTTTGTTTGGATTTATTCCAAGGAGCGTTTCAGAATTTGCAATCAAAGTAAAAAGCCTTTGAAATGTCTCTCACAACACAGTGATAGTGGTCATTCCCTCTGTGAGGAACGACCATCATACAAAGCAGTGCAATTTTAAATTATTCATTAATTATCTCATAAAAGCTGCAGAGAATATACACTGTGCCAGCTCATCAGCTGGTGTAAATCAATTCAAATCCAGTATCTCCCGTGAGAAGTCCACTAAAAGCACTAAAAGGCATTTAACTGACATTTCTGCAGTACAGATTTGTTTATTTTATAGAGCCAAAATACAGGCTAAATGAAATGTTTGTACAGCATGTAAAGCCAGAGATGAAGTGTGCTATGGCTTTTAGCTCCCCTTTTTCTCACTAATGTTTAGCACACAATGGAGAATGACTGGAATGGCATCATGGGGCTAATCCTGCTGCCTTTATGCAGGGTGCTCAAGATATCCACATGTATTCTCATGGGCTCTGACAGATCTCCTGCTCCCTGACAGCAGCGAGAAGCCACAGGGCCATGCAGCTCTGGCCATACAACCTGGGCATAAGAGGTGCTTTGTGTTTCAGATGAGCCCCTTATATCTCAAAGCAAAAATCTTCAAAATACATAGGGATTTTTCCTCTTTGAGAAGAGAAATAAATAAACAGGTGTCTTCACAACGTTTTCCATGCATTTTTTTTCCTTCTAAATCCTGTTAGATGAACATCTCTCTAAGAGCCAAACACAATAAACTAGAATATCTGAAAAGAAGATAAAATAGCTAAGCTCTGATTCACCAAGGCACTCGGTCTCCTGACAGACTTAAAATGCATGAAATGAGCTTTTTATTTTTACATTTTTATATACAAACTCATGCATTTGAAACAGAGCCGTTTAACAGAGAATCAGCAGGAAACTGTTGCAATGACAGCATTCATAGGTTGCTAGATATGTACTGTGGTTTAATCCTCACGTAAATCTAAAACAGCTCTCCTCTCTTAAACTGAATTACTCTCATTTTACACCATGGTTCATTATTTTAATACAATCAACATGCAAAGTTAGCAGACCCCTAGTGAATGTAAATCAGTTTCCCATGCATCGTTTGTTCTTTCCTGAAACATTTTCGGCAGGACTGACCTTTCTGTTAGGAGATAAGCTATTACATATTTGAATATTCATATTGTACAGTCTCCTATAAACAAATATTTTTAATGCAATACTTGTCAAAAAAGTAAGAACACAAGTTAGATACTTTATAAAACAGCTGTTCTTTTAATGCTGCTCTTTGGATACTTCAGGCATTTAAACAAAACACCCAGTACTAGCCAAAGAAAAGAAAAGAAAAAATAGTTAATATTCACTTTCTGTCACCACAGACTTGTACAACATAAATTTTTGGTCACATGGGAATTTCATCAACATTTTTTTAAACTAATGTACGATACCAACAATTTTAGCAGAGCTTTCAGTGGCAACACCTTTTGTAGGCTGCAAATAGATAAATGACAAGAGGAATTGATGAAGAATTTGCAGATATTGATATGTGAATATGGGTAACAAATGTAAAGGTTGACAAGTTTCATCCTCCTCCTTTGTTCTGTTTTCAGGGAACTTGCCTTTTTATCCCTGAGATACATGAGCTGCGGTTGTTTTGCACGTTTCAGTGTAAATTTGGCTGCTTCATCAGAGAAATATGCAACCATCATATTAGAAGACTCTGACCCGTGCAACAGGAGGGTATACAACTGTATTACTTGACCAGAAAATGAGTGAAGGGTCTAGGGCAGACATTGAGTCCTGATTGTTAACAGAAGTAGGGAAGTGTAGCTTTGTGGAAATGATCAGCACCACCCTGATGAAATCACCTTGAAATTAGGTATCATGTCTCATCAGGGTTGGTCTTTTTGTATGCTGATTTTTTTATTTCTCATTTAGAGTATCCATCTAAAATCAAATGTCAAAAGGGGCATATCCAAGATGAACTACAGAATATTATCTGAAAAGAAAATGTTCTTTGATTACATTCATTTCAATCTCAAGTCAAGGCGAATGACAGTAAATTCACAGTTATCTGAAGAAAGATTTGTAGACTTCAATTACTCTTTCTTCATTATTATCAGCTCAAATCATATCTTCCAGAATTGCACTCAAGATTAGTTTTCACATGATGGGAGCTGAAGCGTCTGTCTTTGCCCTTGATCTCTCACGTGTCTATACACACATTCATAGTCCCTAAAACCTGAAGTCATTGAAGCTAGAGTAACTGAATCTTTTCAGAGCTTGTCCCTACATTATGAATAGTTTAAGGAGAGTTTGCTCATTTTTCATCAATTTGTAACTTGACACAAGTAATCAAGTGAGAAAAGCAGAGCTTGCCACTTCAAACTGTGCCTTGCCACATGCCTTGCCACATGTCGAATGGACCATATATGGACAAATAAGCCACCTACTGAAAATCCCAACTGTAATAATTGAGATTAGTAAATCAACTACACAAAGGAACATGAAGTTCAAGAGCCTTAGAGACACTGGTAAATATTTCCCCACCCACCCCATCTTGCTCATTACAGAAAATCTATGAGAAAAGCTTGACTGGAATGCTTTGGTTTGAAGCCTGATTGAATCTTGGACAGGATGCTGCACAAAAAGCATTTTCTTCCAGAAACCTACCAATCATACTAACAGTTGTTGATTTCAGATTTATCACTCCTATTAAGAAGTTAAAAATTCTATTGTTACAGCTTCCAACACTAAGAAAATCTGCCAGAGGTAAGAGAGAGAGTGATAGCAATTAGGACTGAAGGAAATTGATTTTATTTTCAATGAATTTTGATCATACATATGTATGTTTATTTCCCTAGTCTTCTTCCAATTTTGTTGACATCAATCTTTCCACCAGCAGGAAATTTCAATATTGTATTTTAATTGTTCTTTTTTCTTACTAGATCAGTTATAGGAGTCATGATTAGTAACAGATTCGTAAACAAAATAGCATTTTATAACATTCAGTTCCCATAGCTTGCCAGATAAGTCTTCAAGAAAGGATACCAGTTGTCTACAAATGCTACATTTCATATGTTTGCAACAATCCCTCTTCTGTAAAATTTCACATATTAATAATGGCATTTTAAAATTTGCTTTAGATGGAAGGAAGAAAAGTCAATGATCATTTTCAACTGAAGGTTCAAATACAACCTCTGCAAGCTTTTTAAAATTAAGAAGCCAATAAAATTTATTACATCCTTGCTGATTCTGAAGTCCAAATTAAAGGAGTTTAGCTATAAAGTTAAAAATTAAGAACAAGATGATCAGATTTCATAAAACATGAATTGGTATACACCATTAAAATGTTACACTGTGAAGTTTCCCCTTCAGCAATAAAGAATCCTTCATTGCAGTTAAAACTGTTGGAAATTCCTATTACTTTCTGCATGTAGAGACGGACAGCGCAGGTTCCAAATGTAAATTTGTTTCCTTGTTTCTTCATGAGAAAAATATACCAATTAAGCTCAAAACTGAAACTGAGGGGGCAGAGGGCACTGGAAAGGTAGTATACCGTGAGACATTAACTACTTTTCAGGAATGTCTCTTTTAAAAGTATATGAAAGTGTGAAGGTAGTGTTTTCAAAACCAGACTCTGAAATCCAACCTTAATTTGACCACTCAGACACATGGCCTGATATTACAAAAGATTAAGGGCTCTTCAGCTCCCCCTTATTTTCATCAACAGAAACTAAGTTTTTTACAAAATGGAACTTATGAGAAGTCCACCTTTAGAATATACAACTGTTAAATAGGACAAAAGAAATCATTCCAGTTTTCTCATTCTCTCAGGGTAACGTCTGTTTTGACATCATCACTCCTTAAAATGTAGAAGTAGTAGAGACCGTATAAAACCTTATTATTAGCTTATTAGTATTGCTTTACTTGGAAGGCACTTAAATACTACAATGATGGTTACATCACCTTAACCAAGATGTAGTGTAGATTGTTGTGTGACCTGAAGAGACCAAATCCCAAGATAATAAGCTCTCAGAGCAGCAATTTTTGTTATTTTACTTTGTTTACAGGTGGTAGCATTTCAGTAAGACTTTCCAAAGGGAAAAGAGCTATTTTAGCATGCAAAGTATTTTGGGCTAGACTCATAATTACCTCATCCAACACAGATACAAAAGTAGCTATGATGAGAAGTTTCACAATGTTCCTTGCACATAAATGCTTCTCTATTTTTAGCTGTCATAACCTGGATTTTTTTCAGGTTACCTGTAGCCCAAACCTCTCAGAAGTCCCCTTTTCTCTCTCATATATGGATTTATTTCACCATATCATTTTTACGGGGCATCAAGGTCAGTTTGGAGCAATCGTGTGACCATGTGGGTCTCCTTGGTCACAACAGAAAGCCTCTTTAATATGTGAAAACCATGCTGGATCTCAAAAGTACTCAAGCAAAAAAAAAAGAGAGCAGGAGAATGTGAGCATCACCTGCAAACGAGTGCTGGGCAAAGCATTGTATTTACTGTATAACTACCTACACACTGAAGTACTGTGAGACACAGCTCTGAGCTCAGGAGAGGAATAAATTTCTCTCTCCAACAAGTGATTAAATCGGCCTGAGATTCACAGTGTGTAATGTGAAGAGATGAAGCCAATTCTAACTTCAAAGCACAGACGTGCAGGGGGCCCAAACCAGGCATTTCTACCAGTGTATGAATTAGTTTGCTTCTACCTCGCACACCTCCTTTTGCAGGATTGCCAGAGAGAGGAAGAGCCATTTGGCCTTTATATCACCCTCAGCTATCTAGAAAGGGGCAATGATAATCAGACTTTCTGTTAATAGTAAGTCATTTGACTCCTGGAGCTTTCCTTATAAAAATGGGCTTGGTACTTTAAAGAAAATCCCTCATGTTTTCTAATCATTTGCAGCAACTAAAAATTGAAGACCATTATAAACATCAGGCTTGGCAGCATACTAAAATCTCTTTCCCCTCTAATATAGCTCATGCTGGAGGCTTGATCCATTGGCTTCTATTTTGGGAGGTGAAAGAAGGTAGTCACTGGGGTGCTATTAAAAACACAATTTCTTCAAGATATTCGCATCATTTAAATAGGTCATAAACAAAGGCAGAAGCAGTATTTACTGTGCTATTAAGGTAAACAAAAATAGCAACCCACAGGTAATTATGAAACAGATTGAGTCTGGCAGGTGAGTTCCAGCAGTCTGGTTTTGATTTCCAAACAAGGGATTAGAGCCAAGCTATAGACCTGCCATAATAAATTAACTATATTCCCATACTTACATGGCTTGTTTCTTTTCACTTCTACTTGCATTTTACATTAGCAGTATTTGGCGCTCTGATGTGAAAACACGCCTTTTCATTTCTTAATCACCCCTGAGCCCAGAGCTGGTTTTATGGTGGAACTATGACCACTGCACGGCAACCAGCATGGGGCCATCCAATCCATACCTGCGATGCACTGACCTGGCATCCATACTTTGCTCACAAGAAACAAAGAAGATTCATTTACATTTTTGAGAGGAAATGGCTTGTCAGTGAAATGATGAGCCCTGCGAGCAGAAATTACAGGAGGGATGAAGAAAAAAACCACCATGCAAATATTATGACAGGACCAAAAAGAGTCAAGAGAATTGAGTGTGAGGGTCAAAGAGGAAAGGTTAGTGCAAGTTTGTGGAATATATTTTAAATTGAAGAGTTGGATTTTGTTTCCTACTGTAGTCTTGAATATCAGATGACATGTCTCTTTGGGGGATGTTCTCGGCACACAGGTACCAAAGAATGGCTTCACTGCAACCCATCTCTGGAGTATTGTGAATGCGAGAGATGAAGTTGCACATGGCCTCTTCATACAACCTTCACGTTATTGCACCCACCTTACTGACTACCAGGACTTCACTTTGAATGCACTGCAGGTGCCCTTATTGCCTGGCTTGAAATGCAGCGAGGGCAGATGTGACTACCCAGAGTGTGATCACAGCCCAGGTAATAAACTCCAAAGAGCCAGAGGTGCTTCCAAACGTATGGACTTGGAGTACTGCTATGCCCCTGAAAGTTTTCTTCACTGGCCCTTTGGCAGTGCCTGTACATTAACTGTGAGTACATCAGGCAGGGAGATGTTCTAACCCTGGGGTCCAAAGTGAAAATCATCAATACTGGGCAAAACAGTAGCACTGAGAACAAACACAGAGTGAGTAACCCAGGCCAAAAGAGAGAGTGAAGAAAAGGAGAAGCAAGTTTGATTTACCCTTTCAACAGACACCTGATGTATGATCACCGTGCTGAAATTCCTGCTGTAACTTAATGTACATCTACTTTGATTCCTTTTGCTTAAAACAAAACGCATTAACAAGGCTCAAGAGATTAAAACCTAAGAAATGACAGTAGTGAATTACTACTGCCAATTTTCAGCAGAACAATAAAAAATGGAAAAATGCTGATTTTTTTAATTTAAGTATTACTACAGTTTCAGATTTTAATGGATAAGCTAAGCTTCTGTGAAGACTTTGCCAAACATTTTGTTGCATTGCTGGTTTCAGTGTTGTTCTTTTCGGTATGGAAGTATTCAAATTTGAGTTTAAAGTACAAACACATTTGTCATTTAAACTCTAGTTTTGATGAGCAACAACTGACTCTGCTCAGTGCAAAATTCTTAGCTTTTGAAAAGGGAAAGAACTTGGAAAAAGAAAATATTGCATCTACAGACCTTGCTGCAAGGTTAAATAACATTGGACCTTTTTCAACTACCCACCAGGCCCAGCTTCAAAGATTCCTTATTCACAAAACCTTCCAGTCCCACATCTTCATTAGTGACAACTGCACCAACAAAGTTCCTGGCTGACCTTGGTAGATCAGAGCAGTCTGCCAAGTTGCCCATTGTGCTTGGCAAGACTGTACTGGCTTTCCATGACCTCCCACCTTTCTGTTTATATCTATCATCTCTTGTGCAACACCTAGACTGTAAACTCTCTGAGACATGAAGCATTTCTTCTGCTCTGTATTTCTATTGCATCCAGCACACTGGGCTGCCAATCCACAAATACACCTCCTAGGTGACGTGATACAAATACAGACTGTGGTCACGGTTGTATTTCCATCAAAAATACATGTCATGTTCCTACTGCATATGAAAGATGAGAGGCAGAACTTATTAAATTAATGCCCCAAAATACATGCTCTCAATTACCTAAAAGTAGAGTGGTGATCTCATTTTATGAAAGCATTTGTCACTCCATTCTGTTTTAATGGGGCAACCTGTGATCTGGTATATAGTTAAAGAAAAACAAAAAAAACCCATGAACTAAATCAGTCCACCTGGTATAAATTGGTACAGGTTCCTTACCATCTTTGTTGGCTTTGTGGAGTGAGCTGAACCTGAACATATTTTATCTTTGTGCTTTAGGCAGTTTATGTTTGAGGAAGAAAATATGAATAATACTCATTTTCTTGGTAAAATCCAAAGTACTATATTAATACATTATTGTTATTTAACAGCTGAAAGTGTGGTAAATAACAATAAGCAATAAAGCAGAAAATTGTTCCTCATGAAAGGAAAGAGATCTTTCCAGAATGGAGCTCTGTGCTAGAACCATCTGTTGATCTGAGCAGTAACAGTGGCATAAATTTTGGAAACACAAAATGCCCCATCAGACAAAGTTTTATCCTACCTGAAATTAAGGGAAAAGAGTTCAGATTTTCCAGCTGAGTGTAGGGAGACTGCAAGAAGAAGCAAAAAGAGGACAGGGAAAATTACCATCTCAACTCTGAAAAAAGGTGATAGTTCTGTTGCAATGCATCTTAGAAGCATCATCTAATGTAACAGGAAAGATGATTTGGATGCTCAGAAAGTTAACAAAAACAATCAAAGTTAGAACAGTAAAAGCTAAGCAGTACATTGCTAAGGTGGCATAATTTTGTCTGTCAGTGTCTGTCAGTGTTTAATCTATTTAAGATTAAGGAACGGTCCCATGTGATAAATATATTATGTCTACTAACTGTGTAGTGTTATGCATCTTCCTCTGGAGCACCTGATGCTGACTAGACACAGCATGGTGAGCTGAAGAAACTACAAGTATTAGCCAAAACAAGAGCACTATGTTCTCATTTAGAAGCCAAAGCTTCAAATCAAATACAAACTGAACACAGAAGTCACTGAACACAAGGTTAATGTGCTTGACCAGTTTGGAGATGTGAGCTACCACATGTCTAATCCCTTGCACAGGCCCAGATGTGCACGTTTGCTGACACCTCTGAGGATGCAGAAGCAGAGGATATTGCACCCTGAAAATCTACCTGTCTTACTAATAGTTCTTTTTGCACATAAAATGTGAAGGTTTGGTTGTATATGTCTTTTTATGTTGTGGTTCAGCTTTTCAACCCTGCTGTACTACCTATGGTCACGGTGTGCAATGACTGACCCTACCTGTGGAAGATACCCAACTCCATACACCTATATATGAGCATCCTCTTTTCCTTCCTATGGAAATATCTATCTGCAGTATCAGCAGGGCACGACTACTGTCCCAGGATCATGAGAACTGTTCTCAAGACTCTATTTGGCACCTTTTCAAGGCATTTATTCCATGCTTGGAGAACACTCAAACAAGACAATAGGTGTGAAAGTGTATTCTATTAGGAAATAGTTTCTCCAGTAATGTAGGTGCTTTAAACTAAGGCTGCATAAATAAGGAACCGAATAGGAGATTCATTTTGAAAAGCCCAGACAAAGCCAGTGTTAGCACAATTAGAATGGGTAATCTATAAATGAATAAAGAGATGAAGTATTTTTTAACTAGGTGGAAAAAGATTTGAGCTCCTTCATAGTAATTCTGTCATGGTTTTCCAGATCACCCTCAGTTCTGTGTAAAAGGGAATAGAGTTTTATATGATTGGATAAGCAGCTTCCACACCTTTCATCTGATGGTTAATGGCAGGCAGCTCCCTAACCTACAGCCATAAAGGCTGCCAGTCATGAGGTATAATTCCTTTGAGAGAGCAAATTTTATTGCAAATTCAATATACTGAATTTACTCCTAAAAGAACCCCTGGTTTATCTTAGTTGCTGAGGCCCAAAATTACTATGAAGTATGAAGCCTGCTATTTGAAGGAAATTTGATTCTTCCTGACAACTCTTTAAACTTCATCTAGAATCTACTAACTGGTAGCCTTTCGTTCATGTCTGCTGTAGTTTGTCTGACAAATGCTCCTCAAGAAACAGAGTATTATTAGACTTGATCTTTTCTACCTAACAAAGCCAAGACTAAATTCCTGATTCTAGCTTCAGTATCATTCTTCTGATGTGGGGACAAAACTGAGTGACAAATATTCGAAACTTAAACTCTCTTGAGCTGGTGTATTGCTGGTGTATTGTATTTCACAGGGGCTACTACTCTACCTCAATTAGGGACAGTAGGTACCACCTCGGCACTGGTTGATATAGCTGAAATTTTGATATAGGTGAAATTTAAGCCAGCACAGTCTTCCCCACAGCAAGCCTCACTGAGCCAAGAGTGCATGCATAGCTTGGCAAAATAATTCAACCTCAAACTTTTTTCCATTGCGTGTCCACATAATGTGATGAGAAAAACTCAGTACTGTATTCAATATTCCAGATTTATTCCCATTGATATGAACTTGAGCTAACTTACTTGGCTTCCATAAATATTTCTAATGTAGAGAAGTGATGAAAAGGTTGGTCCTTGAGCTCATGATTAGTACTCAGGAACCCAGAAACTTATCAAGAATCCTCCGGCATACTCTCTTTTGGAAGAAATCATTATTACCATTGCAATCCTTGGTCACATACAGAAGTCCAAAGTACTCCTAAAGACATCAGTTCTGTAAATATAACCATGGAAATTGACTTACACATCTGATAAATAGTAAACCACAAAGTTCAGAATAATTTCAGAATTCATAGTTGACAACACATAAAAGCTCTCTATAAAGTGATGTGCAGTCACACAACTGTAGCATCCTAACTCTTTTGAACAAAAACATTTATTGTAATAAAAAATTTAAGATATATATCTATACAGGTCACTGAGGACCTAATAATCCAGGCTCAGGGTCAGTCACTGGATAATTGTAGAATGGTGGCTAAATATTATGTAATCCATCTGCATTTCAGAGAGAAAATTGACTTGCCATATTTGATGTTGCAGACAGCCCTATTCTGTTTCATAACACACTGACAATAAAGATGGAAGTTATAACCTAAGAAATTCAGAATGAACATGTGCAGTTTTCCTCTATAAAATGCTATTACAGCAAACAAAGAAAGTGTTTACTTCTCTTCTGTAGCAACTACACTGCAGATTCCTTTGCAGATCAAGCAATTCACAGAAATTACTTGGTTTTCAGTAGTTTGATTTGCAAGTTATGATAAATAACTCCAGGGGAACAAGGAGGAGAAAAGTAGAAAGATAGACAAATACTGTCTAAAACTCCACTCTTCAAGACAGGAAATGATGTGTTGGATGGAGCCGTCTAAGACAGCCAGTGCATCTAGCCAGGATCCTACAGGCTGTGAACACACCTGCACAGGTAGCAATCCCATTGTCTTTCTGTAAACAAGTTCTGTAGGAAGCAGGGAAGGCCAAAGAGACCACTTCTGACAAATTGGCATGAGTGCCCAGTGCTTCCTGTTTCTTATTCACCTCATCTCATTTATAAGGAAAAGCTAGTAGAAGTCAAGTGCTGAATAAAATAGATTGATTATTCCACTGAACTGCTAACAAAGATGTGATTACAAGCTTCATGTTTTCTAGACCACAGCTAGTGAGGGAGATAAAATTAAACCTGGAGTCAGAATTGCAAGGGTAAAACAGAAGGGGAGTTTGTTGTGCTTTTTTTTCCTGGGTAGGATTGGATGAGGGCTTCTTTCTCCTAAAGATGCAGTTTAAATCCTTTCATCAGCAGAGCTTCACCAAGTTCAGTATATGGCCACTCTCCTGCTGACTACATCTGCAATTTACCCTAGGGATTTTTTTCAACTTTAAATATATAGAAAATAAATAACTTTTAGCCTTCAAGAGTTCTACTTGAAGGCTCTGTTCACCTGCAATTTGGCCAAAAAAAGCCAAAACCAAAAACAATACTCGAAAGAAAATTTCTGACTGTATTTTGGGAAGTGTGCTTTGCAGGGCACCATGACTGTGTGCTTATTTTATATTTCCCAAAGATGCATGCTCCCTAAAGCAAATGCTGCTTAATTTACATTTTCATAATGAGCCTTCAGGGAATTCAGCTAAAGCTGCTGAGACGTTCATCTTGAAATGAGGCAGATAATATTGGAAAAGGACTGATCACATCTAACATCTGGGAAAAAAAACCCAAACAAAACATGCTTGACTGCTATTCTCCTCAGTGCCCCAGACTGGGGCTGCAGAGGAAGGAGAGAGAAGGATAAGTTGGGCAGCTTGGACACAGACTGGGAGAAGAGGTGCTGCCCAAGGCAGAGTTGACTGGACAGCAGGGTGATACCCCAGGAACCTTTTCCTCCTCCACCCCAATGCCCTGTTTTGTCCATGGACATTGATTTGGAGCTTGAATGTGGGAGGGGGAAAGGGGTATGATGGGGCACCTGCAGTACCAGTTGGCAAAACAAGCCAGTCAGACCTAAGGTGAAACACTAGGTTAAAGAAATAACAGTCTTTAATGCTTTCTTCATTACCATACACTAAGACAGGGTGTAAAGCATCACACCACACCATTGCCTACACATTGTGTAGAGAAAAAGTCATTGTTCCCTTTCAGCCTTCGCAAGTCACTAGCACTCATGTTATCATGAGGAACCACCAATACCAAACAGAAGCTGATGCCTGGACTGCAAAAATATCTGGCTTCAGTATCATTAGCAAAGCAGAAATGTCTTTGCAGAGGCAGCCACAAGGTAACTGCCAAGATCATCAAATCACAGGGACTGAAAAAGGGACAAGGAGAGAGCATTGAGTTAGATTTGTGGCATAAAGCAGTTGATGTTGAGACCTCTACATCTGCATTTTATGCAGTTTGGGGGGTTCCTTGGGATTAAGTTGAGTCTGGATTTATAGACCAAATTTTCCTACTGAACACGTCATCTGAAGCTGTATGAAGGACTTGTGGCTGGTTTGGAACCCTGTGTTTCCCTCAGGAGAACCCCTTGGTACAAACTTGGATCAGAGGTTCCAGTTGCATCTACCCCAAAGGCTACCTACTTCATGCACACAAATCCTACTCTGTGGATGAAAATGGCACACAGCCATGGGACAGTCCAGAGGGTCACTTCCAAAACATGATGTTACTTCAAGACAAAATGCTAAAGCAGATAAATCTATAAAAAGACTGAAAACTTACTACCCTCCACAGTGTCTCAGTTGGCCTCACCTGATCCTATAGCAATATTATTGAAGGACCAAAAATAGAGTTTTAATGTTCTGCAGCTTGTGATCACAGTAAATATGAGAAGTTACAATTTGGATCACTGGAAATGTTCTTTGAATAGCTAAGACATGATGATTAATTAACTCATTTTTCAAATGTGCATTTTTCATTTCATCTTAAAAATAGCTAAATCAGACTATATTCTAATCCATCACCTTTTCACAGTCACCCCTGGCACAACTCTCCTCTCTTGACCTTATCTTTTTGACTTCCTGCTAAGATGTGTGCATAATGAAACAAAAACCTGTCTCATTTTCAAGTTCAGATCTAGCTTTTTCCCTATCACAGTCATCAGCTAATTTCCTGAAAACATCATCACATAATCAAAGGGAACCCTAGGGACTGGTGTCCTAACCCTGTCCTTTCTGACAGATAGAGGATTCCTTTCTTACAAGTCCAAAGCTCAAGGTTGACATGAGTCCTTCAGGAAACAATACTCATTTTTTTTCCAAGCCCGTACCAGCTCCAGGTCAACTATGGCACTAACTATAAAAAACCCAAAGACTTTTCCTGTTGCTTTGTCAATGCTCTTTAATGTTAACCTGAAGGGAGTACCCATTCCTCATACAATTGCACTAATCACCAACAAAAGTTCATACATGCATATTATTTTGTGAGCTGAACATTTGACCTCCTCCACTGTTGCCCGGTTTACTCTGGACAGAAATATCCAAGTTATTTGTATTTGGCCAAGTGCCTCCTCCCAGTTCCTTCAATGCTCTAACTAGATGTTAAAGAACAAACTGGTAACCTTCACTGGGGCAGCTACTTACCTCTAAAACTCAATAATTAATCCCAAGTGGATGACAAATGCTGCGCTATTTATTCTCTGCTTGGCTGCAGCTTAAAGGAGCATGGACTCTGAATTAGTGAGCTCTTTGGGTTCAATCTGGAAAGCATATGTTTCCCTTCCATCATTCAATCCATCAAAATGCAAAAAAGGCCTGGGAAAGGCACATGGCACATTTCGATATTATTCATTAACATTAATGTCCTGGTTATAAAGATATGTTTTATTTGCAGGTAACAACAGCCTTATGGGCATCTGGGAACACTTTGAATGATTGCCAAGAAAAAGAAATTTGGGTCATAACTAATGATCAACATCCCCTTTTAATCAAATGAAGCCATCATAATGTGTCAGTCCTCTGGGGGAACAAGGACCTTTCACCTTTTTGGGGCCTGCAGAGGCCAGCAGTAGCTGTAAGCAACCCTGGCAAGTGGTCTTTTACTTGAGAGAGGGAAAAAATGGGATCTATCCATCAACACGCTCACTTGTGACACTGAATGCATAAAAGAAACTAAGTCAGATCAATGGAATTATGATGTTGCTTTCAAGTTAACCCATGCATTATGGAGCATCCAGCCGATAACAGTGTAGTTCTCCAGTGGCACCATGGCTGGGTGGCCATTGCTCTCACATGGAGAAGCCACATTTTGGGACAGATCTTGGGTAGAAATATGGAGTTCTAGCTGCTGCTCCAGTGACTGTTGCTAATGTGACTTAAAGGTATAATGTGGAGATCTGCAAGAGCAGTTTTCCCCCTACACTGCTGGTTCTCCTTCAAAGGGAAAGGTTTGTCAGGTGGATGGATCAAATTTTTTCTGAACAGGAAACAGAATTTTTCTAAATAGCTTTTGCACAGAAACAAAATCAAAATAATATATATCAAGATGACAACAAAATAAGACAGAGAAGTTTTGGTTTTTCAGACTAAGAAACAGTGCTTATAACTATAAATATTAATTTCAGAAATGAGTGCTTCAGGGGACACCTCAACACTGCTGCTCTCTGCCAAACCATTCAATGAGTCTCTGTCATTCTGAAGAGCTCCTGTTGCCATCAGATTCCCACAACACACTGTAGATGCCATCCTGACACAGGTGAGCCTCAGCCAGCCAGCCCTTCCTGTTGGAAAACAGAGGTGTGAAGGACCTGAATTACATTTTCAAGTAGATAACACCCACGTTTGTGCTAAAACTGCTGAAGATTTGCCTTGGAAAAGAATCCATATCTTTCCACTGATCAACATTTTCTGCTGAAGTCATTCTGACAATGCAGAAGAAGATATAAACCAAGTGCTCCACTTATAAATGACTCCACAGTGAGCTTGCATCTCATGGATATGAGAAAGGTGAAAGCCTTACTCAGACCACAGAAGTCCCAGCTGCTTGCTGCCCTTGCCTTGAACACTTTTCAGGCATCCCCACAAAGAAATGTAAAAAGAAACATTCCCAATGTGTCAGTGCACTTCATATTAAAGAAAGGAACGGCTGTCCTACAGGTTCCCCAAAGGCTGGTGGAGCAAAGACATCCATTTTGGTTTTTCCTGAGGCATCAGAGAAAAAGGTTAATTAAACACTGTGCTCCAGATTTTCACTAACTGTATTCTGGTTTTTTTCACTGCCACTCAGAGCTCCTCCAGTGAACTATAATATTTAATCTTCAATGTTCCTCCAACTGAAATGACTCCCTAGATTTGTGTGAGAGCCTAATGCATATTTCAGATTGCTCCCTGGACAGTCCTTCATCTATCAAAGAAAGCAGCCTTCTGGTGTGAGCTTACCTATTAACTTACCCTGAGAGGCCGGTATGGGCTTTTAAAAACCGTATTTCTAAGTAGCTTGGTGCCCCTATTCCTGCACCATCAGAGCACTTCCCGTGCTGTGATATATTCATGGGCACCATTTCTGTGAGGTGAACCCTATTGCTGCTGTTAGGCAAAAAGGAGATCTAAGCACACACATATTAAAAGCATTTCTCAATGAACAATTTAAGCCAACAGCTGCTGTCAAAAGGATTAGCCCAGGCTTCCCCTTGCTGAGGTCACTAACTTCCAGTCCCAGATCCCACCTCCACATAGGTGTGTGGCAAATGGGACTGGCAGGAGGGATGTTGTTTGGAGGAGGGAGTCAATCTTTCAATAGCAATGACCCCTTTCAACCTCTAGGCTGAATGCAGCCTTTGGGGGCTTTCCCAGTATCACTGGAGGTGCCTGAAAGGAACTGTCAGTCCTTCTCAGGGTATTGGCACTATCTCAGGTAGACAGAGCAACTTTTCCAGTCACAAGGCTTTCTAGCATCAGGTGTTGAACTAACTGATTATGTCTTTATTTTTAATAGCTGAAAAATAAACCAGCTACCAACATTATAAGTGATGATTAGCCCTCCTCAGACTGCAGTGAGCCAATGTAGAGACCCCCCTCTGCTTCCTGCTGGCTCGTGCTTACTTTCTGACTAAACTAAGGGGAGGCAGCTCTTTTTAAGATCCCTTCTCAAGCTATTGCTTTTCCTAACCAAGCACAACGTTAACCATGCTGTCATCACTGTGTAAGCTCACAGTATTTTTATGTTAGGGCTCCTAGCATGGCAAAAGCAGCACAGTATGGGAGTTTAATACTTGGAGGAAGGGATGAAGTGGCAAGTGCTGAATTTGATAGCTCTGGATTTGGCATCAGTTCTCAAGAGTGGTGCTTTCTAACAGCCCCCTAAACCCCACCAATTTGGAGAGAAAGTACGCAGACCTGCTCTAATGCCCAAGGCACTGAAGCCAGTTGGCAGACCAGCCTTTAGGACTATTAGTGCTCTTGAACATGAGAAGCCTCCTGTCCCAGGATATTGCATTTACTTATGTCTCCTTTCCAAACTGAAAATGTTTTTGAGCTGCAGTCTGTGCCTGTTTTTTGTTTTGGTTAGAAATTCAGGAAATCTAAAGAAGAAACATTGAGCATTCGCAGCACATGGAGACAGGGGGCTGACTGAGAAAGGACAAGAAGCAGTAGCAAAGCTCACGTCTCTTAAAATCTCACAATTACACTTGCAATCCCCTGCCTTCACAACATGGTGACAGTTTGCCTACTGAGCATTTTCAGTGCATAAAGTTCCACAGGAGACTAAAAAAAAAAAAAAAAAAAAAAAAAAAAAAAAAAAAAAAAAAAAAAAAAAAAAAAAAAAAAAAAAAAAAAAAAAAAAAAAAAAAAAAAAAAAAAAAAAAAAAAAAAAAAAAAAAAAAAAAAAAAAAAAAAAAAAAAAAAAAAAAAAAAAAAAAAAAAAAAAAAAAAAAAAAAAAAAAAAAAAAAAAAAAAAAAAAAAAAAAAAAAAAAAAAAAAAAAAAAAAAAAAAAAAAAAAAAAAAAAAAAAAAAAAAAAAAGTAGATGTATTAAAAATCTGTTCTTTGGAGAGAGGAAAAAACTTCCCTGGCTGAGTGAGAAAATCAATAAATGTTATAGCATTGCTGATAATTGCAAAACAATGTTTGCTTTATTTAAAACTACTCCTCTTTTTTTGGAAATTAGTTCTGCAAATGTTACAAGTGAAGGAATAAGCTTTCCCTAGAGCATCACTGAAGATGATGGACGGGACTAGGAAAGAATGCACAATCATGTTTTCTTCCTCCCAGAGAGAGAGCATTAATCAGACGTTCCTCCATAATCCTCCTTCCAAGGCCCCAGAAGGAAAGGGAAGAACCTGTCATAGCTCTAAAATTGGACTTTTCTGGTCTCCAACATGGTTGTTTCCACTGGGCCCATGACAGACCTGAATGCATCTCTGAACCATTTCTGAGCATAACAGGGAAAATCAAGACCATACTACTGAGCCAAATTTACACACAGGGCTTGCCCCTGTGCCCTTCCCATCCAGCACATTTCCCTTCCTCTTTGGTCACTGCCAGGCCACATTTCAGAAAGAAAGTAGCTTTTTAAACCATCTCGCCACTGGCAACTCCCACTTAAATCTCCTAGGAGTGCTCCAAGGCAGTGGTCAATGAAGGCACGTGGGAAAAGCAAGGTCCAGGCAGAGAGGCAGTGCATCTACAGGACATGAGATGCATATCCTGCAGTGATGTATCCTGTCACACCTTCTCAAAAGATGGGAAGATGATACTATAAACCAGGTTAGCATTTCACCAGTGTCCATAACTGATGAGCTGGAATAATAGCACAGCTCCAGTTCTAGTTGCTGAAGCAGCAACAAAGCCAGAGCAGTTTTAAAGAGTGGACAGCGGTAAGCAAAAAAAAGCACAAGGAAGGTTATGATCTGTAATATATTTGAATATTTTGAAGGTCTCTATTAATGACTGTAGTCTCCCTGCTGTGGCAATTGAGCGGAGGAAATAATAATGGAGATTGAAAGGCGTTCACAATTCACCCTCTTGCAACCCTGACATTCTTCCGTAGAATATGATTGGAATTGGGCACATCTGCTCTCAATAACAAATATAAAAAAATGCCCTGCAGTTTTAAGGTCTGAAAAAAAATATTGTTGGGCTAAAAGAAGAGCACCAATACATATATATGTAGATTCAATATAACTCTACTATTTCAGTAATAACTCTGTGATCATGGCCACACCATGTTTTGGAGTGCTTTGTCACCTGGAACAAGCACAAAAATGTGGGAAGGTGGAAAGTCAGGCTCCACTTGCAATTAGATATAGCCAGCCTCAAGTAACACACAGGTGTGATAGCAGGGGTCATGCACAGCTGATGTCCCAGCCATCATCAGCACAGATCAGAAGCCAAGCCTTCACATCATCCAACCCTCTTCCCCAGGGTTGAGGTGGGTTGACATTGAGCGGAGACATCTGAACTGTAACCCAGGACTGGTAGGCCATGTCAGTTTGCTGTGAGAAACATCGGTTGATACCAGTGAAGGCTGAAAATACATTGAGTGCTGGCTTTGAGTAAATCCTCTGCACCTCACAATGCAGTGATTCCCACAGCCCTGTTTGCTAACTGAGGAAGCCAGTCACGCTGGGGACAAGACTGCAATAAGATGAAAGATGGAGCATGTCCAGTCTCTCCAGACAGCTGCTCAACCTAAGACTGTGTTACAAATCTAACAGTGTTGCTGATTCATCCCATTCCTACTAGCACATGTGAGTCATCTGTCCACCCTGGACTGTTCACTGATGAAAAGTGTATTTTTAACAAGTACTGGTTAAAAATAAATGTATACATCATACAAATGAGTCAAGTACTCAGCTTCAAATTGGTATGAATGTGCCCTGAGAAAAATTAGCTAGCTTGAAGGCAATCAGAAATCTGAGAAGCAGTCCTTCTCTTACACTGGCATAAATCAAGAATAACCCTACTGCGATCAGTTACTGTTTCTGTAAGGAAGTATTTTTAAGGCTCTGATTGAGACCATGCTCCATTAACCTAGTAGGATGATCCCTTCAGAGGTTTTACTATTATCCAGCGTTTGCAAAAAGGGGACTCTGACAGTGAGATTTCAAATGCAGGGTTAGTACCACCTCTAGCACCGCAAAAGTTAGGAATCTAATCTAAGATTTTTGTTCAAGATCCTTGTAAAATAAAAAGAAAGAAATAGTCATGTCCAACTCATCCTAACATACATCTCAACACTGGGTGAAAAACCTCTCTTGCTGGTGCAGATATTTCTGTACTGACTATGGACACAATCTCACAACACCTTGAAGTGATCACAGCAGAGGCAAGAACTGAACGCTGCTCCTCTCAGCTCTAAGAGGCTCCATGCAGCTGAAGTGGCTGTGGATTTAAAGACCTTGTCTAAAAACGTTTCCTACTAGAGTATACAGGTAAAAGCCTGTATAGTCTGGGATATGCAGCAGGACAAACCAATTATCTTACCTGACCATCAGCTCTGGAAATAACACATCAAGGGCTCCTACACCAATCCACCTTACGGCTTACAAATGTTGGGAAAGCAGTGTGATATCAGCCACTGAGTTCAGCCTACCACACAAAACACATATGCACCACATGGAACATGACAATTGCCCTCTCTGTGTTTTGTCATGGACACTGTGGTCCTTTTACGTCTAAACATACACATGAGCAGAGCGGTGCAGGCACATATGGTCTCCTACCCCAAGAGCTGACATCCCGAGAAGCTGTTCTGTGTAAGATGCATGGAAGGGTGGGAGGAAACTGAACGTGTCTGAAAATAAAATAAATAATTGGCACATACATACATTTGGATCACAGAAACAAAGCAGAAGCACCAATAATTTCCCTCGCACATTTGTAACGAGCAGATGGCATGTGGTAATTCTGTGGTTGGACTTTGAAGTGACCTGCTCTTTCAAACTGTGAGACTGAAACAAACTTTTAAGAGCAGAGCACTTCCTTCCTGTTGTCTATCGTGTGAGGCAAGCAGGCTGCAGAGAGCAAAGTGCTCCCCTTCCTCACTAAGTACTAAAAAATGGCCAGCTGTGTTGTTCTTTGCATTAAAGCATTAGAGAGGGAAGCCTCTCAGGGCAGGCACCATCTACTCTTCTCCCTGTGAGCTCTTGCCCCATGGCACTGCCACACTCAACTTTGTACAACAGCAAACACCTCTCACCATGGAGTGATGCGGCTGGTGTTTCCAACAGACCCTGGCTGCCTTTACCCTTTCCAGCCTTTCGTTTCCTGAACCTACCTGTCCTGCTACAGAGATGACCCCTTCAGCTGCCCCTTCCCCTCCATAGGTTGCTCTGCACGTGACGCAGGGAGACAGCACTTCTGGAAACCTGCAAGCACAGATGCATGGTCTCTTCCTTCCAGCACAGTAGTGTCCTAGGAAGCAAGCTCAGTCTGTGGGAGTTACGTTAGAGGAAACAACAAGGCATGTCATACAGGCAATGAGGGGCTCGGATGCGCTTAGTAATGGACCAACCTTCTGGACTGGAAAGGGGCCACATCTCTGGTGCACCCAGCACATGCAGCCGTGGCAGAATGTCA
This sequence comes from Piaya cayana, assembly GCA_013389865.1. NCBI lineage: Eukaryota > Metazoa > Chordata > Aves > Cuculiformes > Coccyzidae > Piaya > Piaya cayana. The sequence goes on from WAAB01012366.1 coordinate 480,171, forward strand.
CAGCACATTAACTTCTCTGACAGTTTCTCTGTGTCAACCAGCACCCTCCCACACTTTTTGCTCCTGATATCCCATGTATAGATATCCACAAGAGTCATTCAGGCCTTCTTTTGCAGCAATACCGCAGGTGAATTTCACCCACAAGGAATACAACAAGGAAAACATATCCATAGGAAACAATCTCCAGCCTACAAGGTGGTCAGTGAAGGCATATGTCCTTGATTTGCAGTAGATCAGAGCATTAATTTGCTGTTCTTAATTATTTAATGCAACATTTTGTCTTTTACTTACTACAAAGAGTAACAGCCAGTTACATTTGAATGCAGTGAAAATGTTCTTTAGGAAGTGTTTCCTGTGTCCTTCTGAATGCCTTATCTGAGCAGCATCTTTGACTTTTATTTATATTTTATCTTCTTTAGGAACACTTGTGGTATGGACCGAGTCACTAACAAGGGCACAACATGAAAGGAGGTATGAAAAATAAGCTGTCTTAAGAGCACCACAGTGCAGGAAACTTATTAGCATTTATTGTGCAGTATCAGGTTACCAGACTTGAATGGAAACAACAGAGTCTATTCCAGTGGCACAAAACACAAGTTTCTTGAAGTGGCATTCAGTGTTTTTAAAGAACATGATGGAAAAGGACACAGGAGAAATCATGTAGGTTTTGCAGAAGCCAGTAACAGGTACAAGCTGGGGGGGTGGGTGTTAAGGTTCATGAGAGCATTGAGAAACAGTTCTTGGATAAAGAGAATGCCACAGAATTTGGGAAGAAGGTGTGATTTACAATGAAAGAAATCCCAAGGCTATCATATTAATAAGCTGCTTGCACAAAGCCTATATCTTGTCATTGCCACTCAACTCCCTCTTCCTCGACACTTCCCCCACAAATAAGCAAAAGAAACAAACTTAAGTAACAGCTCAGTAGATTTTGCAGAACTGATTCCTGCATCTGGAAGACTTCTGAGCTTTCTCTATGGCCAAGTCACAAGCCTCACTCCCACATTAATAGAATCTGATTGCTACTGATGTAGACTGTAGGAAAACTTTCAAAACCTCTCTTCAGGGGTAGAACAGGATATGTATTTATAGATGATATGCATGTGCTGCCATAAGCAAGGCAAACAATTAGAAATGAGCCTAAATTTACAATTTTGAGCTCTCGTTCGCTTGGACAATGTTAAAGCGTGTGCAGCTGACATTTCACTCTGAAAGAGCGAAAATATATGCAGAGAGGGGACTTTATCTTGTTGTAGGAGACAATCTTATTCCTCTCTGACTTTGTACTCTCAAAGCAGAAGGTCATGATCTGAACTTCCATTCTGGCTGTTCAAAAATGCATCAAAGGTTCAATGGATAAAAGAATGTTATTTTCCAAAACCACTGGGACACTTCCTGTCAGTTCACATAATTGAGTATTACAGTATTTAAATTACAAATTGAAGATTATTTTTACAGGTGTCATTTTAAATATAATATGAAATTTCTTGACATTACCTCAGCCGTGCTACACAACCCAGCTGCACTCAGACTTGCATGTGTGATGCACATGGCTGAAATTTTGTCATATTACATCATGGGCTACAAAAACACACAGTATAAATAGACGATGTAATATTCGAGAGAGCAAAAACATATAGTGCTGGCCTCACTTTATGGAACCCCAGATCTAATACGGACGTGGAAATGTAAACTGTTATTAGAGTTCAGATCAAAAATCTTTAGAAAAGGTCATGCAGAAGAGCAGGAGGTGGTCAGATAGACGGTGCTAGATTGCCCTCCAGTGGGCTCCCACCGACTCTGCCTCCCCATTTCCAACCTGTCCGAGAGAGGAAAACCAACTCGCATGACTTCATGAAACTGAACAAGAGAGAGCTACAGCCCACGAGGAAGACAAAGGTTATTTGCTCTGGCAGCTCTGCAGACCAAAGAGAAGAATGGTAAATTAATTAAGAGATCCTTAAGAATCCTCTTAGTTTTCTATCTACAAACTGGCATTAGTGGCTGCAAAGGGAATTTGCCTTCAACTCTTCTAATTTAATGTGGCTTTCTAAAATGCTATTATCTCCATTATGTAATTTTTAATTTCATTTTTATGGTTTCCAGCAAATACCACGTCTGGAAAGGAAAATTCCACCTTTTCTTGTATTCTATTGTGACTTGCAATTTGCATTCATTCTGCACAAAAAAAAAAAAATCTATTCCCATTGAAGAATTCTAAGCCAAAAAAAGAAACATAAAGAAAAGAAACTGTCAGCAACTTCCTAATGTTGTTAACACAAAAAATGTCAACAATACTAGGTAGATAAATTAAAAATTCCCTGCCCTAATGCTACCCTCTTCCTAAAGAAACCAACATGAAGCTTTAAGTCAGTTCCAGCCTTTTCAAGCAATTCCAGATCCAACACACAGTGACAACAAACTAGATTGGGTGGCTGGGCATAATTTTAGTGATAAAAAAAAAGAAAGAGCATAATTTTAGCTATTGAAGGAGTAGATTTGTACTGGGAAAGGCACTAATGTATTGTAATTGAATTGCAAACTGTTAGACCTTCAAAGCACATTAAACTATTAAAATGAAGGACCATAACAAAATGACCACCTATGTCTCTGGAGACACACTTTAGTGATTTCAGTGCAAAAGTTTTCATTCTTCCCAGTTCATGTGTCTTTTTTCATTCTTTCTTCCTACAAAGAGACATAAAATGGAAAATTTTTTAAAAAACTATTTCTCTTCAATTATTGTTGGTATTTTTGAAAAAAAACAAGCACAAGCAAATGGGGAAAAAAAGATCTTGTAATGTTTCCATTCTATCCTGAAAACATTTTCAAGTAAGATTGCATGGTTTGATGTTAGGCAATTTGGGATACCTCCATGAACAGTTTACTCTTTAATCAGAGACAGAAATAAAAGCTATGAAAAAAATAGGAGAGTGGAATAATTTCTTGCTGTGAAAGGAAGGTAACTCGAGGCTACACTGGATCTAACCTGGAAAACGAGCATACTGAGATGTGTCTGATAGCAGAAAAAAGCATCTGGCCAGATGTGGGGGCCATAACTTGGACCACAGTCTAAAATACATTAAAACAGAAGGGGGAGCTCTCACACAGCCTGACAAGGTGGGAAGGTGCTCCCAGGTACTCCACTCGAGGCTAAAATTACAAGCTATAAACCCCTATAACAGGTGAGATGTTTATAACATAAAAGTGAAGCACTGATTTGCTAGGGTTGAAAATTCATTATGGACAGGTAACTACTGATGTCAACATTTAGACTCTGTGGATTTTACCCCAAAACCAAGAGAAAAAAATGGGTTTTGTTTTTTTTTTGTTTCAAGGATCCCTAACATCAAATCACTGGAGCTAAGTTTGAGCTCAGTGATGTTTGGTTTGTTCACATCTGAAATTCAAAGTAAAAAATATCAAGGAATGGGAGCTCATATGGATGAAACCCAAAGCAAATGTTTGCAGGAACCTTTGAGAAATGGAAGAGCTGTGTTCACATAGTTCTAATTATAACACTGCATTTGTAAGATTCATATGAGCTAGGACCCGTGCTAGAGAAACATGAAGAAAAGCTGACTTACAGAGAAGGCAAAATACCCCACGGAATTGGGATTGGAATCTTCTAATGTGAAGGAAATCTACTGCAGAGAAGTGGGAACTACTTAAAAAACGGCTCGAGAGACCACAAGTGAAATTCATCCTATTTATAATCTAAACACAGAAAAGGGCAACAAAGGCCAGTTCAGTCCAGCAAGGATATAAAGTCTTATCCACTGTGTGCAAAAAGCCTAATAAAAGGTCTTTAAAGTATAAATAGCACTGGGAACTACATAAAATATAAACAGAAGCTAGTTAAAATGAATAATTAAGAGATGAAGGAGTTCTAATGAAAGTTAAACTGTAAAGAATACTTCAGTTAATCATAAAAGCTTCTTGCATGTTCCCATGGCAAGGAGAAGAGAAGGCAGAAAACCACACTATTTAAAATTATAATGGAAGAGACGGTGCATTAGATCCACTCTTCATGTTGAAATGTTATTGCTCCTGATTTAAATCAGAATACAGCTTTTGATATTTTCCATCATAAATCCATTTGTCTTCTGCTCACCACCTGAGGGATTTTCCTCATCTCACTGCATCCATGTAGAAAAGGGACAGGGCAGTTACTCCTTCAAACACCACAGATAATCAATGGAGGTGGACATAAAGCTGTGAAAGGCGAGGAACATCTCTTGAGGCTCCTGTCTCTCACTGTGAGCTACAAGAAATCCCAGGTGCCTGAAATTAGGTGTGAAGACTTGACTCTGTGTCTTCACAGATATAATTTTCATCTTGTTACAAATTTTCAAGGAAATCATCTTCTAACCTGAAATCAGTGAACCTTTCTGATTTACAGAAGCCAAGAGTATCTTAGCCCCAGAGTAGCAAATTGCATTTGCAAAAGTAATAGGAAATCTGTCCTGAAGTGAAAAAAAAAAAACCAAAAGTTTCTGCCCATAAATGGCATCCTTCCATGGCAAACTGATGAATTTCATCTATGAGTCATTTCTCATGGAATAATAAAGTTACAAGGGGTAAATTGCTTGTTAGACTTGCAGATGTGCTCAAAGAGCATGGCTGGAAAGAGACCGCTAGCTATGGTTTGCAGTTGCAGTAGTTAGTTCTGGAGCTTTCCTTTATTATTATTTTCAACTCTTCAGTGCTACACCTTTCCACAGCACTAACTGCATGCATTTTAAAGAGTAATAATGTATTTTCATGGCAAAGATAAGAATCTAGCACTTTTTTCTTGTATTTCAGAAATGCGTATCTGAGTCACATGAAGCATAATCTACTGATTTGCAAGGAGGACCTTGCAAAGGTTTGCACAGAGGCCACTAGTAGGGAGTGAAGCATTTGACAACATATATTAGGGCTTAGTCCAACCTCTGATGAAAGTAATATTTTTATTAAATTCCTCTATCTCATTTTAGTGTCAGAATTACATGCCTTTTGAAGGAAAAATTGCAAAGGTGTTTGACTTCTGCTCCAAAACAGAGTCCATTATGCAGGAAGCAACTTTTTACAGTGTTTTATTTTGAAGTAGAAACACTTGAGATTTTTTAACCTGTGAAAATCCTGGCTTTCAGTTGAAGGATGTTTTTCACTTAAGCAGGGATACTCATGGAGCCAGGGTGTGGCAGAGTTGTAGGAGGTGAACTTTCCCATTCTCTGTACAAAGTGTGCTATGAAGAGTTCTCCAACTGAATTGTGTGTATTTTTTGTGAGATCTTATTTATAAGAACTCACAAATCTCAATCAACTGTAGCAATTGCTTTCACCCAGTGTAGTGGGTCCTGAATCTGACCTGGTAAATCAGAAGGAAAAAACCTCCAACTATAAACTAGTAATTTCTTATATACTTTCTTCACAAGCAGTCATGGTCTAGCTGAGGAGCTGCCTGAATTCTCAGCAGTCTTCCTGGACGGTGCTTTTTGAAATATGGTTGTTTTGAAACAATGACATAACGGAAATAGATTAACACAAAAATCTT
>WAAB01012368.1:0-29923 GCA_013389865.1 Piaya cayana
GGTGACCTCACCTTCTCAGCTCGGGCTACCTTGTTCTCCATCACTGAGGAGGATCCTTCATTTTTGACCCAGAACTGTTGTTTTCATAAGTCTGCTTAATGCAATTCAATATAACATTAGGTACCCGACAGACACAACTGTCTCCGCTGCTGGAGATCCATGATTCCTGGGGATGGTGTCAGCCCGTGGCGTCTACCTAGGGCGCGGAAGCATCTGGAGAAATCGCGTTTTCATAATGCAGCAGCAATAAGTCATCGTTTGTTCCACTTATATCAGATCCGCTCTGAAACTCCGATAGGAAGATTTCTCCCCAGGGATCTCATCTTGCCTCCGTTCCTCGTTCGCTGAAGACCATGAGAACCACACAAGCGGGGTTGAGCCCTCTTTGACCCCTGGTAATTAAGATCACTTACCTTAATACGTTTGCTAGTTTGAACAGAAGAACCAGGCAGAGGATGACGTGGGACATTTACGGGGTCGGTTTACTTCATGCGTGAAATATTGGGAGACAATACGAAACAACCTCTTAACGATCATTCTGCCCTCCAGCCCACCCCATTTCTTCATTAACAACTGGCTGTTTCTCTTTGCTCCGAGGCGCTCCGTGGGCAGCAGGCGTCGCAGGCAGGGAGAGGTGAATCGCTCAACTAATCCCGGCTTTAAACTAATCCCGACTTCAGTACCGAGACCGTGATGCGCAGATAACATCATCACGCTTGGCTCCTACCTGAGTGAAGCACGTTCTAGCCAAACCCCATCCTTAGTTCTTAAAAATAAACGCAAAGTTGAGGACGAGCTAATATACGTCTCGACCCGAACTTTAAATTCTTGTGGAAAAAAGCCTTGGCCTCAGAGCTTCAGAAAATAAATATTTTTGCCACGTGGCAATGGTTGTGAAGTAAATATGTCCCGCTGCTCTGATCTTACATCCTGTCACATTAATGTTTCAAAGCACTCAATATAAATATTAAAACTAATAGCTTCGCTCTTCAGCTATTACTCCATCATTCCCTGAAATCATCATAAAACATTCAAAGCCTTTTAGAACATTTACACACTTGAATCTGATGGTGGGGAAAGGAGACTAACGGAGCACAGCTCGTGAGCTTAAATAATAGTGGAAAGCTGTTTATGGAGTGTGCTTTATTTATTCATCATTTCAAGTAAAGTTTCGGTTTTGATGGAGGGGAAAAAAATCAAAGTCTGGCTGTCAAGGGAGAAGGCTGCGGTATTGCTTTTCTATACTCTGGACTTGGGGGAAAAAGGGAAAAAAAGTTGTTTTTTTAATTTAAAAAAAAAAAAAAAAGCCGAGTCCATGAGAATCTCAGTCCAAGGTCAATCAATCTGAGGACTGTGGGTACGTAAACAGCTAATGGATTGTAAAGACACACACCGGCGTTATGAATTTTTAACGAGCAGCTCTTCAGCCCAGACCCCTATAAATCAATGATGACTTATTGGCTGGATCAATTATGCAAACTTTAAAACATTTAATGACAGGTAATGAACAAGTCTCTGGAGCCCGGCAGTCAGCAGCGTTCGGCGGGTGTAGTTACAACTGCTTGAGTGGAAAACCTGCAGGAGATGTCGCCTCAGAAGCCGTTTGGAGCTGATCTGGAAGGCTGTGGTGAAGGAAAATAACGTGGTTGCTCTTCTCTTTCTTGATCATCTTCACCGGGCTGGCGAGCGGGCGCTGTCGTTAGCGCCTTGTCTCGTTTTGTTGAACTGGTGGCGTGCGGTGACCTTGGGAAACCTTCCCCCTAACTTCATCCTTCACGTGCCTGCAAGGTACGGTGAGACAGACAGGGCGGTTGTCCAAGGGAAGAGGTTGTCCCTGTGCCACTAGACCAAACAGTTCTTCCTTACAACAGTTTGAAAGGCAAAGTGGGTGTTAAAAAAAAGGGACTTAAAGGCTGCGTTAGAGTTAACCAGCGCAAAAGGGCTGGAAGACGAGCGTAGGCTGGATAATGCAAGAGAAGCCTCGTGGAATAACCCGTGGAGCATTAGGGTGGTTTAATTACTCATTAAAATTACCGTCCAGTGGAGGTGGAAGGGGGTTTTGTGGATTTTTTTTTTTGAATTGAATTGTTCTTGAAATTTTAAACATTAACCTTTCTAATGGGCAATTTAAGATAATTCTGGAGATTACTGGGAAGGTGTAAATTAAACAGAGCGTCCGGGAGCAAGGAGAGGCGGCTAAGCCCCTGATCCGACCGGCACAGCTCGCTGATAACTTAGTTGAGGCTTTACTGGGATTGACTGGGGCCTCCTGGCTGCATCGGCGAGTCGAGTCGCTGCTCTTTATGGCCATTTGCTTTACTTTCCTAAGGACAACAAATTAAAATGAAACCCTAGAACAGAGTTTAATCTTTGGCCTGAAGAATCAAAGTTGGAGTGTTTTATACAAGTGGTAGAATTATTTTATTTGAAAGAAAAAATTATGTTGTCATCAGCTGTTATTCCTTACGAGGGGCAGGAAGGCTCCCGGTGTCCTCGGGAAATAAACCTGAATCCCAGCTACTCAGACTCACTGAGAAGCGCTGCCTCTCTCATACCTTTCTGGAAAGCTGGGAAGGGGCTCTTGATCAGGGAGGGCAGGGATAGGATGAGGGGGAACGGTTTTCAGCTGAAAGAGCAGCTTCAGCATCTCCTCTGAGGCAGATCTCCCTTTCTATCTGTCAAACCTATCAGTCATTCTCTGCTTTTGTTATTTAAGGTTTCTCGCTGCGAGCATCGCTGGGACCTGCAGCACCAGGGTGATGCCAGCTGACCCCGGGGGAAAGGGTGGAAATGTTGCTGCCGGTGACCCTGAGGGCAGCTCCGATTGATTTCAAGAGCTTCCAGCAGTGGAACGAGGCACCTTTTCGGTGCAGGTACCCTGGCCGAACGGCTTTTTTAGGAGCATGCTCAGTGGAGTTAAGTTGACAAGGAGTAAATGCCCATCCCTACCTCCTCCCGACTGTATCCAGGAGAAGGAAGTTTCCCTTCTGATGCCGTTTCACTTAATTGGTTTCTTCATGTGAAGACGCGCACACTGCTGGGCTGGTGGGGTTCTGCAAATGAGCTAAGAGTCAACAGCGACTTTTACCCCCCCTGTCCAATTAGAGCCATCGGTTTAGAGGAAGAGCTGCTGCAGGTGATGGAAAAAGGAAAAAAACCCGCTGACTTGATGTGTTGATCCCTTTGGTTGCTTTCATTTGACTTCGCCTGATACAACTTCTGAGTTTTTATCTATTGTTTCCTTCCTGATTGACACACTCGGGTTACTCCGAACCCTTGGATCAAGCAGGGTAGCTAAGATGTAGTAAGCGGATTCTTTCATGTTGGAAATTCGTTGTCAGGTTTGCTACAGAAAACATCCCCTCGTTTCACAGAAGAAGTAACACCACCTCTTTCAACATCTTGTTTTAGGCTTCTCGGTGTGTTCCCCGAAAGACTGATGGACGAGGTAATTTGACTGACACCAACCCAGTTTTTCCTGACGTCCCTCGTACAGGCAGAGTCTGACAGCTGCCTCCCAAGCCCCTCTGCCTCTGGAGCTGCGGTAAATGCTCCGTCCGGGCTCTTCCGTGTGTCACATCAGCGGTGGCCGAAGCCCGCGGAGCTGGTGAGCTCTGGCTCAAGGTGTGAGCTTCATCCCACATCGTACAGCCGGGACTGGGGTATCACAGGCACACAGGAACTCTGTGGGTGACACTTCTCTACGTGTCGTCTGTCTCTGGTGATCGCAGAGATGATTTCCGTTGGACTAGGTGGTGTAAGAACCAAAATGACTATTTTTATGGGTTTGTAGCACTCTTGAGAGTCTCTGGAATGGTCTCAAGCTCCGCCAGGGGAGATTTAGGCTAGAGATTAGGAGGAAGTTTTTCACAGAAAGGGTCATTGGGCATTGGAATATGCTGCACAGGGAGGTGGTTGATTCGCCTCCCCTGGAGGTGTTTAAGGCACGAGTAGACAAGGTGCTGAGGGACATGGGTTAGTGTTTGGTAGGAATGGTTGGACTCGATGATCCGATGGGTCTCTTCCAGCCTGGTGATTCTGTGATTCTGTCTCCACTGTGGGCTTGCGAGCCAGATTCTGATGACGTGAGGCATGAACACATGGAAAAGTCAGGATGGTTGAGGCCAGAACTAGCTCCTGGGATGAAGAGTGAGGCACCCACTGGCTCCTTAGGCAGTACCGGGCTCGAGGAGTTCAGCAGGTAGTCCAGGAATTCACTCATTTGGCTTCGTCCTGCCAAAGTCACCTATTTAATACCAGAAAACTTTATAGAACTTTGAGTAAATACAGTCAGATCAAGTTGTGTGATACTGGATTTATGGTCAGACCAGAGAACGAACTCCAATCCTGTTGCTGGTTGAAGAAGCTGGGGTTTAATTTTTAAGTTAAAAAAATATTAATAATTTCTGCATGTGTTGTTTTTTTTCTAATATCCACACTTTGTGATTTCAGCTGAGCTGGGAAGGAGAAAGAAGGAAAGAATTGTGTGTGGGAGCCCTGTCTGGCAATGTCGTCCAATCTAAGAATTGGAAACCTCGTGAGAGAAAAAATGGAAAGCATTGAGTTCAGTGCTGATGCGGAGCCGATGGAGTAGGTTAAACTGATTTCTCGATATGTTTTTTCCAGCGTTCTAATGAAATTCCTGTCTCTTTTTTCTCAATATATACTCTCAGTCTTTCTACGTGAGCTTTTTTTCATCGGGACATTGTTAATCTTACTTCTCCCCTCATCTAGCAGGTTTCAAATGTGTGTAATGAGATAATTCATCAAGCTTTTTGCCTTTTTCTGATGTGCACCTATATCACTGTATGTTGCCAAACTGAGAGAGGGAAAAAATTGCCGTAGCAAAAGTCCTTTTGAGCTTTTCCCCTCAAAATTGCATTTTTGGGGGGACAAGGATGTTATAATTAAATGAATTGAACAGAGAAAGTTCCCAGCACACGAGGTTTCCATTAGAAAACTCAGATGTTTGGGGATCGCCCTGCTGCACGCGGCTCCTTCTCTCATTTGCAGCGCTCTTAGCCTTGTAGACCACTGCTCTCACACTCCCTTCGCAGTGCCAAGGGTTGCGAGTCTCATTATTAGATGTTATGAAGTTTCTGCACCGCTCCAGCCTGTGTCGGTCTTTGTGTTGTTTGTGCTGGATCAGGCCGGTGTGTCTGTGAGCTACCTGCAGGCAGCACCTCCCTGCTTTTCTCTCCACTCCCCAGAGCAGTTTTACCCCTTGGGGGAACTGATGCTGCGGAACCGATGCTTCTTTAATCAAGGAGTGGCGAAGCAGGGCAGAGGTGGCGTCTCCATCCCTGGAGGGGTTCAGAGAGCCGGTAGACGTGGTGCTTTGTGACACAGTTTAGTTGGCATGGAGGGGTCAGGCTGACAGTTGGATCTGATGATCTTCAGGTCTTTTCCTCATTGATTCCATGATTCTCCATCAGAAGTCAGGCTACGTAGTGGGAGGGGGATGAAAGCAGGACAGATTTTTCTCTCCAGGAACATCTCAGCATAAAGATTCCACTGTAAAACTCTGGATTAAGTTTTGCTGTTTTGAAAAACGTGTCTGAAGCCGTAATTGAAATTTCCCGTCTCGTACCGATGGTTGCAGCGGTGGTGGTGGCTCAGGTCACGCTGGAGTTGTGCAGTCTGAGATCGCAACGCAGGCTCATTCCTGCCGATCCTGCAAGGCAGAAGCACAAAAATCATTGTCCATTTGGGCTTCTGGGGCTGTGGCTTTTTAGTTCTGAGGCATCGGGATCAGAAGGGTTCTTGTTAATGAAGAAATGTTGATATATATATATTCAATTAACAAGCTGGTGTTAGACAAAGCATGAAACTTTTCTCCTTGGTTGTTCATCTTAATGCAGGAAGCCCAGGACACAGCGTGACCAGGGCAGGAGGCAGCCTGCTCTGCTCCAGGAGAGGCTGAGGGTGTCCAGCAAACGGGGAAACGCTCTCTGTGTCACAAATATTCTCTGTGTTAGTCATCTGCACATGCAGTGACTGCACAGAGACCGTCGGCGGAGGATCTTGACTGGAGATTTGGGGGAGAGCCGCTCTCTTTACGCTGGCTCTGAGAGATGAGTGTTAACTTCCCCTGAATTCAGATTTAATATTAACAATAGTCTGATCTGTAATAATGTGTTGACCTCGGTCTCATTTTGATTTATGGTTTATTCTTCACTCCTGCATGTTGGCTCAGAGGTGACGATGCGGCTGTAGCTCATTCACTTGACTCGCTGACTCCTTCCCACCACAGCAGCAGTTTGCAGGGAGGATTCTGGAGCATTGAAGGTCGAGCAGGTTTGGGTAATTCCAGCCTAGCACAGGCGAAGATTTTGATGGGAACTGTTACGAGAAGCCGCTGAGAGAGCTGGGGGTGTTTATCGTGGAGAAGAGGAGGCTGAGGGGAGAGCTCATTGNTTTAGGAAAGAGGACAGCAGAATGCACGTTTGAGACATGCTGAGTATGTGATCTTTCACAGGACTCTGAAATTGTGGAATAGAAGACGCAGGATTCCTGGTGATTTCTGAAGGAGAGGGCTGCGCAGTGAAATTCCTGCGGTGCAGAGACCTCCCCACCCGGCTGGGAATGGCTTTTCCTTCAGCTCCAGCGTCTCTGTCTGTCTGTGGCTCTGCCTGGCGCGGTAAAGCTGCCCCCTGATCCTCCGAGAGGCTCCCCAGCACCATCCCAGTCCCAGGTCAGTGCCCTCTTGGTATCTCTGAACAGCCCGAGCCGCGCGGTGCAGCCGCCCTCGCCGTGATCCAGCTGTCAGGGATGCTGAGTAAGGGACAGGGGATCAGCTCTTGCACACCAAGCCCAGAGGCTCGTTTCTACCTTTGTGGCTCCGGCTGATTCGCATCAACCTGACTGAGTTACTTACGCTCCGCCTGGAGAAACCGGTCTGATCCTATCTAGGTTAAAACAGTCTTTCTTCTTTTCAAATGGTTTTTGTTTGCCATATTTCCAGGTTTGGTCACTCTTGCAGCAGGTAATTTATGCCGTTCAGAGCGATCCTCTCTCTTTGTTTTTTTTTTTATTTGATGAATCACAATTTTCTAAAAAACCCTTCGCAAGCTTGAATGAAAAATTCTGCCTTAAATAAGATTTTTCTCCTTTGTTTTCATAGGGTTTGATTTTTTTTTTTTTTTTTCCTTTTTAGTATAGTTGAACTATGTCCTGTAATAGTGTGATTTATTTCTAGGGCTGATTCTTTTTGTAGGATTTAATCCCCTGGTAAAAATAACTCACTGAAATAGGGGTTTTTTTGGATTGTTATCATTTTGTAAGGACTATGGGCAGGTCACTTCCGTCACCGAGTTCCTACTTGTGCCAAGTCAGGTAATAGAATCATAGAATGGTTTGAATGAGAAGGGATCTCGGAGCCTCTGGATTTGCTTCAACAACTCCATTTCCTTCTTGGAGGTTCTAGAGCTCCAGGTGAGGGTCTCACAAGAGTGGAGAGTCCCCTCCTCGCCCTGCTGAGGGAGTCTTAGTTCACCAGTAGCTGTAGCATGTGTCGTATTCCCAGAATATTCACGATTGTGTGGATCTGCAGGGGAATATTCAGCATTAACACCAAAGGACACTAAAGAGTGTGATTTTTGTGCTGGACAACAGCAGCAAAGTGTGTGGCACTGTCTGACGATGCCGTAATGTCACAAATCCTTGTCTGGAGACCATTCTAGCTCTAAATTTCTGTAGGATAACTGCGATTTTAGCTGACTGACTTCTTCTATGTGACTTTAGTGGGAGATCTGCGGTTTAAACCACCGCGCAACATTTGGAAAAGTTCCTCCTGGCGTCCAGACCGGCTTTTATTTCAAATCTGTCCTTGGCGATGGCGAATGTTGTTATTAATATTCGGTTGTTGCAGAACGAATTCAAACGCAGGGGAGCAGGGGATGTTCCTCACACGGTTCTCGGTTGTTAAGGACGTAATAAACCTCCCTCGTCTCTGATTTTATCGCGGACAATAACCATTAACTGATCAGCAGAGGAGGTGTCAGGCGCGGAATCAATGCTGATAGGAGAATATTTCATCTGTTTACATTTACGAGGGATCACTGATAAAACCTTTGATCCCATTAAGGATATAAACTCTTCCCGTACAGCCGATGACAAGCCTGATGAGCTCGCCGAGCTCCACCAGCCTCGCTGCGCTTAGCGAGCGCTCAGCTAAAAAGGGATCAAATTGACTCGCCGTTTTCAAGATTCCTGGGAAATTACCGTCATGAGGTGACCCAGTTTTTTGATTAGTGTCACGGAAAGACAGGTCTCACTGAGAAATAAACGTAATGATGTCAACCATGTGCTTAAGTTCTCCTCTCCGTTATACACATTCGCTTTCAAATTGTTTTGTCATTTTAGCATAAACTGTACCACTTGCTTTCATCTGAGAAACACAAGCTTAGCATAGTTCTGTGCGGAAATCAAAGATGAGCATGGAAAAAAGGCCCCTCTTTGCCTATTGAATCATTGATCAGACAAGCACAGCAGATATTTGCATGGATCCTTGGTCGCGAGGTCTCAGCAGCCGCCTCAGATAATTGTTGGAAGGGGAAGAAGAAAAGAGAAGCAAACTCGGATGCTTCATCCGTCTGCTTCTTGCAGACCTTACAGGTTGCCCTCTGCATCCGTCCTTGAAGCACGAGGGCATCGCCAGCTGATACCATTACAGACACCACTGGGGGGGTTTAGCCTGGGGAAGAGGAGGCTGAGGGGAGACCTCATTGCTCTCTGCAACTACCTGAGAGGAGGTTGTGGAGAGGAGGGAGCTGGGCTCTTCTCCCAAGGGACAGGGGACAGGACGAGGGGGAGTGGCCTCAAGCTCCACCAGGGGAGATTTNAGAGGGGAAAGAAAAGCTCTTTAGGTTTGCTAAGTGAAAACAAAAGGAGGGAATAGAATAATGTGGAATCGCAGCTCTTCCTCAGTGTGGCAGCAGCATCTGTTCAAAATGCAGGACCCGTAGAACCGGTAAGAAGCTCTGAAACGCTGGCTGAGCCGCACAGTTGGGCTGGACCAGCGAGGTGACGGCTTCAGTCCGCTGGGATAAAGTTTCCCAGTAGGTGCTGAAGTGCCAGTGCTGATTGACTCTTAGTTTCTTCCCCTTCTCCTGCTCTTTCTCCAGTGTCAAAACTCACTCTGGGTCCTCTGAGGCACCCGTTGGGTCTAACCGGTGTCACAAACCACCTGGGGATGGTCATTAGATGACAGCGGTTGCCGCTGGAGGTGAACACAAAGTGAGATAAAAACTGAACAAAAATACCTCATCGTGCCTTTTAAACTGCAAATTCAAGCCCGAGGTGTGACCATCATAACCTTCCAATAATAAATGCGCGGGCAAATCTTTCGGATGCGCTGCGAGAGCTGTTTTGAAGACGTAACCGCAAGCCGTGTGAGTGAGATGCGGTGATTGCTCAGGTTTGGGCTGCCCCAGCCTAGTTTTTAACGTTCAGAAGCAAATCAAAGCGTTGTGTGAGGAGCACTGTTCTTTTTTAATTGTCCAGCTCCTCTTTCTGAGGCTCTCGCATGTCTCGGCTCACAGGACAGCGTGGCCAGAAGGACTTTTCCCTTCTTCCTATGGCTTCTGCTTTTAGTGGAGATCTTTTTCCTCTTATAGAAATGAATCTGCTCATTTCTGCGTGACATGATTTGAGTGACAGAGGTCGGGATGGGAAGGAGGGAAGGAAGCATGGAAGAAACGCCGAAGGAAACAACCCTCTCTCCCAATACCCGCGAGGCGGAGAGGCTCGGCTTCCACTGGCACGAAGCGTCTCAGCTGGGTAAAGCTGCCTACGCCGCCGCCTTAAGTAAACAGCACAAGAGCCGAGCAGAAATCGCTCCCCAGATGTTCCAAAGCGCTCTGGAAGACGTTGGAAACTATCTAAATACTTCACACTTCTTATAAATTCATCTCTCAATCCCAGAAGAGGGCCCGGCGCGCTCACCACGGGCTGATAAACATTTAGAACGGTTAAATTACTCAGAAATATTTAACTATCGTACAAATATCTGCAGAGCGCAGGCGCTCCCCAGCATAAACCCAACCTGCGAAGGTCTCTGCTTATTTCATGGTGGTTTTGGCTCACCTGTTTCATAGAGGGTTATTTTTTAACCTCTCCGGTTCCAAATAGAACTTCAGTTTCTATTGTAACAGAGTGGAGGAAAAGAGATTGTAAGCTGGGGGGGATCAGTCACCTGCAGGGTGAGAGGGATTAAAAATGAAGTGGATCGACGGCCTTCTGGATTGGTTTGCCTCCGATTTGTGTTTGAATTCCTATTAAATCAATTTCTGCGTAATTATAACGGTCTGAAATGCTGCAGAGCGGGATTGGAACTGGCTTTTTTTTTTCAGCAGGGAATGATTCCTGAAGCTTGAAATTCCTTAAATCATGTCTTTTCCCTTCCTTCAGCCTGTCCTGTTGTGCTTCGCTCCTGACGAGCGCGACATCCGCGGGAAGCGGGAAGGAGCCGGGTTTGTCTCTCGGCTGCTGGTGAGCTTCGTGCATCCGTGCGGAGGCAGAGCCGGAAAAGCCGTGGAGGTACCTCTCTAAAAAATGTAATGGACTGTGCTGAAAGCCTAACTTTGACTGATGTGAGGTTTGGGACTTTATCCAGGTAAGAATTCACGCAGCAGTGAGCACAGATAAGGCAGCTGACCCAGAGCAGGGCCAAACTGTTTACCAGCAGATGTGGTTTTGAAAATCTTCCTTAACTGGTCATGGCAGCGGAAAATACCCTGCTGTTAAACGCATCTGCAAGCCGCTGCGCTCCCAATCCACCTACAAAAATTCTGACCTTTAAAGAAATGATGGAGAAGCTGGTGATTTTTTCCGTGGCATTGAAGCTGGGTCTATTTTAGGCTCCGAGGCAATCGCAGCCCTTTTTGCTCCCTATTTCACATCGCTTTTAAGTCTCGTTCTGGCCACTGTGAACCCTTCAGCACTTCTCCCTGTGCAATCGCTCGAGTCAAGGTCTGTGATTTGTGATTTGCAGATGACATGTACGTGCCTTGGCTGACGGCTGCTGAAGCGGTTTGCGAACCCAAGGCAAGAAACTGCGGGGACGCGCTTGGAACTCGCCGCTCCCTACGCTAAATTGCCTTTCTCATGCAAATGAATAACGAGCTTCTCGTTATTAAGCCTGAAAATAAACCGTTCTATGTTGCTGATGGTGTGAATTTCCGCATTAATATTTTAATGCAGATCATTTCGTCAACTTCCATTTTATCCTTTCTGTAGACGGGAGCGTCGCTTTTAACCAGGCTGCGCGTCAAACACAGGGGTGTGACGTGGGGACGGAAAGAAATGATCAGTTTCTGCATTCCCCAAATCTAAATCCTTTAATCTGATCAATGTGGAGATCGATCGCCGAGCTGTGGAAAACTGTAACAGTCCCATAAGCGTTAACATAATTAGTTGTAGATTCCTG
The DNA here is from genome assembly GCA_013389865.1 of Piaya cayana. Lineage (NCBI taxonomy): Eukaryota > Metazoa > Chordata > Aves > Cuculiformes > Coccyzidae > Piaya > Piaya cayana. The sequence continues at coordinate 11,429 of WAAB01012368.1, forward strand.
ATCATCTTTTCAATATTTATCAAATATGTAAGTGCCTTTTAGAAAACTCCCTATGTCATTTTCTTAGAATACTCACTTCTTTTTTCTCTTAAAAGACACCTTAATCTGCTGGATTTTTGTTTCAAGTGACACTATAAATGCACAAACAAAACACAATCTCGCGCAGAAAATAATGCGATTACCGCCCGCAGGATTACGGTGCCTCTTTGTGCAGGGGAGCAGGAGACACAAACGGATCGATGGCCGCAAATACTCGGTCCTAGCTTGCAAAAAAAAAAACAAAACAACCAAACCCAGAGGTATCGAAGTGCTGCGGCCTCCATGTGCAGCCCGAAGTCTACAGATTGTATAAATTCCTAATCCTGTCCGAACGCGAGGCTGCAGATTAGGGGAATGTATAATAAATGCGCCTCTGTCGTTACGCATAAAAATAGCTTCGCTAAATCAAGTGTGGCCCTTCAGCCATGTCAAAGAGCCCAACTTAAGCAGATTTGCGCTTTATAATTCTACAGCTCGGAGGGGATAAAAAGCGAGATGGACTAAAATAGATCCCCCATCTCTCTGATATTACCTGATTTGTCTGCGTGCACACACACACAAGCCATCGGCGTAGATTTCTTTAGCAAATAACTTAATATTTATTGAGATTTCTTGTACATTTAATTATTAATGGCAGCAGCGTTGCTGTATTTCTACGAGGTTGCTCTTACTGACCCCGTACCTGTTGGTTTTTTTTTTTTCCCCTTGTATTATTTCCTCTACAACCATAAAAGCAGAACACTTAGCAATTATTTTGAGTCAAAAAGACGCAGGGTTTTGCGATCCGTCCCCGGATCTCTTATTTGTCAGCGTTTCAGGGCTCGGCTGCCTGTCGTCCGACGTGATATCACTGACTTTAATCGTTTTCTAGGTTGTGCGTAATGAAAATCGCCTACAGAACTACCATTTCTTAACGTATTAACGTGAGTCTCGTAGAATTGTTCAGCGAAGCCAGAAGCGAATATAAAGCGTGTGTAGGGCTCTTTGTTCAGCAGTGGATAGAACCCAGGCAGAGCCGCGCTGCCTCTGTGAGCTCTGCTGCTTGGATCTGCTACGGTAGAAAATTACAGGCACCTTTCTATAAATTATTCTATTAATCCATTTTCCTTAATGAGATAGAATAACTAGAATAATAGAGAAAGGTCACATTGCAAACCCANCGAGCTCTGCTGCTCGGAACTGCTAAGGTAGAAAATTACCTTTCTATAAAAAAGGGTCTTTTATTCTATTAATCCATTTTCCTTAATGAGATAAAATAATAGAGAAAGGTCACATTGCAAACCCAGTTTGTTGTGTATATTATAAATACAAAGAGTGTTAGAAATAGTGTGTGAACCTGCACCTTTTCCCGAGTTGTGACACTTCCGCGCGGTCTAAGACGGAAAATAAGTCAATAATCATCTCGGGGGTGGAAAAATTCTTTTCAGGCAGCTTTTTTCCTCCCACACCTCTTAGATAAACCAGCCAACCGGAGCGCTCGGAAGGGCTGAAGGCAGGAGGGAGCTGGAAGATGCGGCGCTCTTGAACTCCCCTGTAAAACTCTCGCTGACTTCAATTGAGGCAAGTTCCTTCCCCGACGTTTCCAGAGGTGCCTGGAGGGTGTGTGCGTCACCGACTTAAGGAATCGTAAGAAGGTGTTTCACACAGCTTGAAGATTATCCCTTTCAGACGTGTCTTATCCAGATGCTGAGATTTAAAAATAGCCGGTACGACAAGCATTAAATTAGGGCGGCTCCTTCATGATGAAAATACCTCTGATGCGGCTCTCGTGATCAGCTGGCAGGCTGTAGCGGTTCGGCGCGCTCCGAAGTTGCTGATCCAGATGCTGAAGCTCTCGCGTGCGCAGGGAGGTCGTTGAGGACAGCGGGATCTCTGCTCGAGTCGAGCCCTCGGGATAAGGCACAGAATTTCCTTTTATTTCTTTCACTTCAAGAACTACAACTGACCAGACGAACTAACTGTATCATTTAGGAGGAAGTTTTTTATGGAAAGGGTTATTAGGCATTGGAATATGCTGCCCAGGGAGGTGGTTGATTCACCTTCCCTGGAGGGGTTTAAGACACGAGTAGACGAGGTGCTGAGGGACATGGTTTAGTGTTTGGTGGGAATGGTTGGACTCGATGATCCGATGGGTCTCTTCCAACCTGGTGATTCTGTGATTTGTAGCAGGACGTGAAGTGTCCTGGTGGTCTCCGACTGATTAGGAGCATCTCCAGCCTTGAGCATCTTGGAGAGGGACCCATGAACACGTTTGTGGGGCGAGACGCGAACAGGCTCTGGGAGAAGAGGTTGAATGGCTGAGTTGAAAAGCACGGCCCTGTGATCAGTGTCGTTATTTCCTCGTTATAAATTCACTAGGAGACTCTCAGGAGTCGGGTCTCTCCCTTTGTGCATGCCAAGAAGCTTCTCCCCCATGCTCGTCGTTTGGGGAAGGAACGTGTCTGCCTGGCATCTGCTGTCTGAATCACAGAATCACAGAATCACCGGGTTGGAAGAGACCCATCGGATCATCGAGTCCAACCATTCCCACCAAACACTAACCCATGTCCCTCAGGGCCTCGTCTACTCGTGACTTAAACACCTCTAGGGAAGGCGAATCAACCACCTCCCTGGGCAGCCTGTTCCAACGCCTAATGTCTGGGAGCAGCGGCTCTGCCCCGTCCCACACGCTCTTGGAAGGTCCCGTACCCTCCGTGCACGCAGCAGAACGACTCCAGTGACTCCGTGGGCAGGAGGAGAGGATCCCTAACTGGCAGAGACGCGTTTTCAGCCTTTCTTCCACCCCAGTGCCATCCAGGAGAGGCAGCGGGTACCACTCCAGTGCAGAGCAGGGCTGGTTGTCTCCTACAGCACAGGGGGGGAATAGTTTTAAGATGAAAGAGAGGAGCTTGAGATGAGATCTTAGGGTGAAATATTTTCCTGTGAGGCCCAGGTTGCCCAGAGCAGGGGTGGCTACCCCATCCCTGGAGGGGTTCAAGGCCAGGTTGGATGGGGCTTGGAGCCCCTGATCCAGTGGGAGGTGTCCCTGCCCAGGGCAGGGGTGGCACTGGATGGGCTGTGAGATCCCTTCCAGTCCAAACCACTCCATGATTCTATGAAGAGAAAACCACGTGCGTATCAACCCGTACTCCAGGTCAGCTTCAGGCAGCTCTTTCTCTCTGTATAAAACCTCCAGTGAAGGAGCTGTCAGGGTGCTTAAAGGACCCTGTGAGAGGCACCCGGCTCTCAAGCCAAATGCGTCGTGTGTGCTTTTTCAGGGGGACAGGCAGGACAACCCCCAGACACTCCAGGTTCGGTTCCTTTGAGGAGGCCGATCTCTTCGGAAAAGCATCGGTGAGAGGATGCTGAGGGCTGTGCTGCATCAGGGCAGACGAGGGGTTATTTTTCCCCATACAATTTCTTTGGAAAACAGCAACCAAACCAAAATCTTCAGTGTGGATGAATTTTCAATTCGGGTAAGAATCAAAAAGTTTTGTACCAATGTTCTTGAAACTAAAAATAAACTCCCTTGTCCATTCCTTCACTATTTTTGCTTTTTTTTTCCAGAACAGGAGCCAAACAACCTGTAAATAACACCTTGTGTTCCAAAGGAGCCCTCGCAAGCACTAAACACAGCAGCAACACCAGTGACCCCGCACACCAGCCAAGGTTTCAGAGCTTTAATATAAGAATATGTGTGTGTGATAAGCAAAGAGAACAGTTAACTCATTAAAAGGTGATAAATACTTTAAATTTTCTACAATATGAATGTTTTCATCGATGCTTCCTGGGTAAGTTCTGGATCCGGCTCTATTTTTCTTGTCGTTAACGCTGCCGTGTCACCGGTGACGAGCAGGGCATAATAAGCCTCAGCTTCGCTCGGAAGATGCTTCCTATCTGCTAGAAAAAGTTGACAGTTTTCAAGCAGATGATGCACGATTTAGGTTTGTTGGTGAGTTATGTACGCCGAGTCTCGCATTAAATCTATCACTGAATACACATTTGTCACCGTAACAAGGAAGCATCCTTGAACGGGGCTGCTCGTATTCCCTCTCTGCATATACAGGAGTAAACATACTTTAAAAAAAATTAAAAAGAGAGAGATCTACACTGCGTCTTGAAGCACGTTGTGTTCGTTATGATACTTGTTAAATGAGGAAATGAAGAGCAATCAGACCAAGCGTGATGGATGGAGAAGGCGCTGAGGGATGATGGAGGGAATAGCTCTGATGTGGTGGTTGTTTTCTTCCAGCTCGCTCTTCAGCGGTGCCTCTTACCCCGGAAAAGCTCTCAGATCGCAGCTGCTTCTGTATTGATGAGTATGGGGAACAGGCCAAACTCAAGCTGTGAACGTCCGATTGATCATTTACAGGTAAAATTGCTGCTTTCCAGCTGATTGATATAACGATTTCCGTTTGTGCCAGGAAAGCCGTAACGGAAATCCACTCCGCTGCAATTAATTGTTTAAATCAACTCCCCATCCTTGCCGCACAGGAGGCCTAAATTTTGTGGGAGACAAGACTTCTCGAGTAAACGATCTAGAAAGTTGTTGAAGTTCGCTTTCTGCTACCCAGGGGCCGTCGCTGCTTCTTGCCTTCTTCCAGCTCAGTATATTTAATCTCCCGTAGTGTGGGAAATGACGTTCGAAACCTCCGCGATCGTCCGCCCCTGGTAAGTTACGCAAGTAGCGACACGTACGCACCACAAGGTCTCGAGATGATCTCTGTGACGTGTGGCTACAGCCTGTTGATCACGAGAGCCTGGAAGGAAAAACATGATTTTCAGGTGTGAAAACCCATCACCTTTATCAAATAATTCCTCTTGCATCTCTCCCGAGGCCTTGGAGCCCATTTAAACTTGGGAGGTTACGTTCGTAGCGTTCGTTACGCCTGAAAATTTAGTTCACGCGATCACCGCGCTCTCGTTTATTAAGTGTTATTGCTAAACGATATTAAACTAAAGACAATTTGATTGGCCCTTTGAAAGGTTCGTGGGGTATTTGTGTGCCTGACTAATTGTCTCTGCTCTTTAAGATTCTGATGCACAAGCTGCTGCTGAATTCCTTGTCTGCCACGTATTATCTGACTTATCTATGTATCTCTTACAATTTACGGCTCTGTCTGCTGCCTATAATTGAGATGCTTAGGGGCACTAGAAATGCCTTTTGACAGAGCTACGGAATCTCGGGTTGGTTTTTTCCTGAACCTCAAAACAAATCAGAAATAAATCCTGGCAGACAGCCTGGCAGTTTTACTGTACCCAGCGAAAAACACGCTCTGCGCCCGTGTCGTTAGATGAATCATTAGATGGAATAACGAATCGCAGAAGCTCTAGCGAGAGATGTTCCTGTATCGAGGTTCCTCTGCTAAAAACGGCTGCTCCCCCACCTCGATCCCTTTAATTCAGTGTCTTCAGCCCCAGTTCATCATTACCTATTGATAAATACGTCGTCTCTGTGCTTTAGAATAACTTCTTTTATTAATAATTGGCAGAATCCACGTGTAAACCGCTGAGTATTGATCCAGCTACGCTTACTGCTCGCGGTGGGTTCAGAGGCCTAAAGGGGCTTTCCAGAAAAATCTGGGGAGGCTACTCAAGCCCTGGGGCAGGACTCTCCATGTGGGTGTGAGCAGGGACACCTCCCACTGGATCAGGGGCTCCAACCCCATCCAACCCGGCCCTTGGACCCCAACAAAAGCTGCTGGTGAGAAATCATCCACTTGGACTCAAAACCCCTCAGAAAGTGCCGTGTTCTTGGTGCAAATCACGTTCTTCCCTTCAGCCGGCGAGGAGGTGGTTGGACTCGGTGATCCGGTGGGTCTCTTCCAACCTGGTTGTTCTGTGGTTCTATGAAATCTGCTGGGCAGCAGTCGAAGCAGGCGCCACGACTCAACTTTTGGTTGATGGTTTCTGTGTTTAGAAGGCAGTTTGTTCATCGTTATTCCCGTCTGCTCTCCCCGCAGGTCCTTTTCAAGGCACTGAGGTATCAAAGCTTGGATTCTCAGAGGCCCCAGATAGAGCGAGAGCTGCCCTTCTGAAGAACAAGTCCCAGACTTTCAGCAACAGCCTCATCCAAGGGAATCACAGAGTGATTTGGGTTGGAAAGGACCTTGAAGATCATCCAGTTCCGTGCCACGAGCAGGAAAAAACCCCAAACCTGCAGGAAATGGGAGTCAGATCTTTCTACGGAAAAAATGAAGAGACCCGTCTCGTTTGCTTCTCTGCTCCGTTGGCCACGAAGCTGATTCTGGATGGAGAGATGGAGACGCTGCTGACTTTTTAACCGAAATGGGAGCTGGACTAGAAATCTGAGCGTCGAGAGGCTGTTATTTTTCACTGAAGAATGTCAAGTGCTGAAGGGAGAAGCGGGCAGTCGGCGACGTCAAACCCTGCTGGGATCCTGCTGAAAGGCATCCTGAGGCGCTGGAAATGCCACGTCCCCACTCCTGGGACCCAGAGCAGTTACCTGGGGAAAAGGGAATCGTTTCCAAACTGTTGACTTGCCAGCAGAGCCGGGTCAGCGGGGCCTGATGCTCTGCAGCAAAGGCTCCCGGTGGGTTTTAAACAGCCGACGAGCCACGGAGCCGCTCGGCGCAGCCGGTGAGCCAGGAGGGTGTCAGGCACCAGCCACCATGGGAAAAAGGGTTGTAGGTGACATGAAAGGGATGTAGTTTCTCCTTGGCTTGCGGGACTTCTCTGCTGAGGTTTGGCGGCCGTGGCAGAACCATTTACCTGCCATCAAGAGGCAGCTACGAGAGGAAAATATGAATCACGCTCTTTCCTATCCAGGAAACTCCGAGTGTTTCCCGATGACCGATTTATAGTTTTCCCCCTGTCCGGCAGCACGAAGGGTGCATCAGGGACCTGCCTTTCTCCGCTCTGAATAACTTACGTCTGGCTGCAACATGTGAGATAATTGAGCCGACCGGAATTTACGGCTCTAGGTGGAGTTTCTTCCTTCTGGTGGGTTTGAGAGTCGTGACAATAAGAGTTACCACGCGAGCACGATGCGAAAGGTACGTGCTCGTACTCCTCTCGTTTTTCATTTCGGCGCTGTTTTACGGCTCGGCTCAGCCGTAGCTCGGTCCGGCTCTCTGAGGCGAGAGGCTCTACGGCGGAGAGGGATCATCTTTAAAAATCAGAGCCGCAGACTGATTGTGCAAGCCACGCTCTCATTTTTCACTCTGATCCTCCCATAGGAAGCCCCGCCTGGCTTGCAGAGAGGCCTGTCTCCTTTAATGTGGGCTTTGTTGGGCTCTAATTTATTTCACTTAATTATTTATGGCTACATTATGTATATTAGCTGCACTTGTCTAAATAACACGGCTTGCAGTGGAAGGCTGCCTGCTCGGCTGATTAACTCCTGTTCCTTTCCGAAGGTGATTTGGTGACGAGGCTGGATTGGTGCTTGTCCTTCCTGGGCTCGGGTCTGGTGGGAACAACGCTGGGACAACAACGAGAACAGGCAGAGGTAGAATTTAAAGATATGGACACAGAATATTGGATCTGTTCTGCACTTGAAGGTGGTTTCAGAAGGATGGGAAATGAATGAGTGAAAGGTCACTCCAAATTTATTCTTTAGTACGAAGTACGTTTAACTCAGGACCTCTTCGTTCCTCACTGTTGCCATTTTGAGACTTAGCCCATTTTTTTATTTCTATTTTTTTCATTCATAAAGTTAAGACAACGTATAAAATCATAAATGGAAAAGAGAAGCAGATGAGAGGGCTGGTTTCTGGTCTGATTCTCCTTTCTGCTTCCTCCTGCTCGCCAGCGTCTCGCGGCCGTGGCAGGCAGCTAGCAGAGCAAGCGCGGGTTAACCAGTTAATTATTTATTAGTAGGGAAAATACCCTCAGCACACTTGGAATATGGGATCCTTGAACGTGAGGGCACCCGTCGGCGGCTCTGTGGAATGCAAATATCTTCTTAATTACCTCAAGAGCCCCTCCTGCCCAAGTGGCTCTTCCACGTGAAGCGCATCTCGCTTGTAATGAGCACAGATATTGCTGATGGCTCGTGAAGGATTAATTGTATGATCTTGTTTTCATGGGTACCGCGCTGGCTATGTGGGGGGTTTGCTTTGTGCTCAGTTCAGGAAAGTTCTTGGGTGTTTGTCCCCAGTGAGGGAGATCCTCCTAAATGAGGATCACCATAGTCTGAGAATCATAGGAGCCCCAGGTTGGAAAAGAACTCTGAGATCATGAAGTCCAACTGTACCTGTCCACTGCTACGTCATATCCCTGAGCACCTCACCTACCCATCTTTGAAACTCCTCCAGCTGCCTGTGCCTGGATTTCCTGCAGTCTCGAGCTCTCAGTGTCTGTAAGAGGAGACCAGAACACATTTCAAAGTGCTAAAACTGCTGGTTTTCCCCGAAGGAAACACTTTCCCAGCTATTCCTTTTGTAGAATCATAGAATCAGTGAGGTTGGCAAAGGTCTCCAAGATCATCGAGTCCATCTAAGACATCTAAGATGATTGTTCCTTTTCCTGCTCCCTAGTCTTTCTCGGGAATAAGCTCCATCCAGGCTCATCAGCCTCCCTTGGAAGGACAGTCCCACTTCACCAGGGTCTGAGCTTGTCCAGTCCTCATGCTTTAAGGTGGATGTTGTATCTTGAAAACTTCTCGGAGGAGAAGCCCAGACTCAAAGATGCGAGGGAGGAAGCCGCTGGATTTGGACTGGAGCCCCGATGGGGTCTGTGGTGGGGCTGTTACCACGAAAGGGGCTGTAAGTGTGAGAAATAGAACTGGCACAGTTCTTTTCAGGGCAATGGGAGGAGGTGGCTCAGAGGCTGCCAAGTGGAAGATGGATAATAGAACAGGCAGGGGAGAGCAAAGGGCCACGGTGCCTGGTTTGAATCATAGAATCACCAGGTTGGAAGAGACCCACTGGATCATCGAGTCCAACCATTCCCATCAATCACTAACCCATGTCCCTCAGCACCTTGTCCATCTGCACCTTAAACCCCTCCAGGGAAGGTGACTCAACCCCCTCCCTGGGCAGCCTCTGACAGTGCCCAATGACCCTTTCTGGGAAGAATTTTTTCCTAATGTACAACCCGAACCTCCCCTGGAGGAGCTTGAGGCCATTCCCTCTCGTCCTGTCCCCTGTCCCTTGGCAGAAGAGCCCAGCTCCCTCCTCTCCACAACCTCCTCTCAGGTAGTTGTAGAGGGTTTGTGTGATGGCTGCGATGGGCAGCGATTCACTCACCTAGAAATTTCTTCGAGTCCTTCCCTTTCTTTGCAAAAGAAGCATCCTGCTGCTACAGGTAATTGTAGGAAGGGACGCTCAGTCTCTGAAACCCACCAATGATGCAGCGGCGAGTAGCCTGGAACTCTAGTGAAAATTGCGTGTGCAGCTCCCAAGAGCTTGAGGGGAGTGGGAGATGTGAAGGTGTCTGAGCCTCGTTTGCTGCTGACATCCCTCAGTGTCCTCCATGCACTGGGTATTGATCAGAAGGATGCAGCTTCTGAAGAAACGATGCCTCTTTTCCCAGGTTCGTTCCTTGCTCAGAAATCAGAGAACGATCTGGAAAGCGAGCAGAGCAAGAGGGAGAAATCAATGAAACGTAGGTGAGTTAGTGAAGACTTTTTAAGAGGTTCTGATGCTTTCTCTCAACCTCAAGGAGAGGAATATCGTGGGAGAAGTGACTTTATACTGGACCCTTTTGATAAAGAGGATTGTGTGACCCTGGAGATGACGTTATGCTGAGCAGTGACCTCGTGTCCTCTCTTAGGGTCTCGATTGCCTGTGGTTTGGGGTTCTGCAGGGCTTGGGGTGACAGTCACGGCTCTGGAGGTGGAGGGATGGCTGTGACAGCAGAAAAGAGCCTGGGTAAAGAGAAAAGACCTGGGGAACCAAAACCAGAAGAGGATCTGGGGCAGAAAGGCAGCCGGTGTGGGGAGCTGGCTGAGTCCTTCCTCGCAGGCTGCATCCAGTGCCGGAGAACCAAGAGTTTCAGAGGGGAGGTGGATTTACTCTCTGCTTCCGTGCTCTAATCGGACGTGTGTCTCGTTTGCTCTTCCCTCTTCTTCCCCTCGCTGCAGATATAGAAACTTGGTCGCAGGACGTTCATCGCGCTCCACAAAATCGGCGCGGCTGTAATTTAGATGCCTTTGAACTTCTGGTTGCGTTTCATAACAGGAGAGCTGAGGGTCCCAACAAATCATTTATGGCACCAGAAATCTGCGGGAGGAGATCGCTGACGTCCTGATTCAGCGTGACCCAGAGAAGGGAGAGGAATAACTGCGGGTAAGTAGTTTCCTCTGGAGTGTTTTAGCCTGGAGTGGCCACGGCAATAAGTGCTTAAGTGGCAGGAGGGAATAGAGGGAGAGGATACAACCGGGGACGGTATCTTTTCTAATTGCATTTTTAAGAATTAAAGAATATGACTTAGAAAATGGGATAACTGAAGCACAATGAGCTAGAAAAGGACCTTTCTCATTAGGGGACAGACAGGCTGAGTTTATCAGCCATGAGTTTTACTTAGGAGTGATATTATTTTCCTCCTTCAAACATTTTTTTGGGGATCCACCAGCGTCTTCTGTGCTTCCCACAAGCTCAGGAGCTGTCAGCTTGTCATGTCTGACGTGTATATTTCCTATTCTGAGGGTAAAAAGCAAATAAATAGTCCAGCCTGCAACGTGCAGTGAGCAAAACCGTGTGGGGCAACCTCCCCTTGGAGTGTGAATCTCGACGGATCACAAAGCCGCTCGTAAAATACCTGGAGGGACGTTTGTGTCGTTACACAAAATCCTTTTAATAAACCTTGAGAAATTTCTCTACCGAGTTTGGAAGCGCGCGATCGTTGCTGTCAGAAAACTTGATCTGTTGATTTGACTTCCACCGTGGACTTTTTACAGGCTCTATCGCTTCCACTCCACTTCACTGATGGTGGAAAAGCTTTTTTCATGGTTTATTTAGCAGAAAGTCATTTTGATTAGCAAGATGAGTAATACTTTACAGCTGTTTGCAATTACTGCATCTGTTCTATCAGCGGGTTCGAATATTGGAGGCTCTATTGACAGAAACGTGAGACGCAGTAGAAATGGGAACAAGAGGGGACACACGGACGCGCACGCACGCTTCACGGACCGAGTCGTGTTAAGGGAAATCAAACAGCGTGTTGGTCTCAAATCTGTGCCACACACTCGGAGCTGGATTTAATAGATCTGAAAAGCAGAATTTCTTGTTCGCGGAGGGTTAGTGGGGGCTTTGGCCCCGGCAGCTCGGTGTAAAAGCTACATGCTGGTTTCCCTCTATGAAAATGGAGTCAAATAGAGTTTGGAGGGGGTTGAGTCGCCTTCCCTGGAGGGGCTTAAGGTGCAGGTGGACGAGGTGCTGAGGGACATGGGTTAGTGATTGATGGGAGTGGTTGGACTTGATGATCCGGTGGGTCTCTTCCAACCTGCTGATTCTATGGTTCTATTCTATGATTCAAAGTGTTGCTGTTCAGTCTGAACTGGACCCCACGCAGGTGGGGAAGCCAAGCAAAGTGTCTGAGAACACCTGGAGACTGTGTGTGGTCTGTGTGCACCCCACTGTGTGCACCCCACTCTGTGCCTGGGAGCTTGAAATAAGGGACACGAGTCTTTATGCCTCCAACCTCACTCCTCCGAGCACGCGGCTCTCTTTTGTATTCTCTCTCCTTTCCAAGGGCTTGGCTCCTTTCAAACCTTCTGGCAAATTCCTGCTTGTGCTTTCCCAGGTGAATCCCTTTGCCGTTCCTTTATTCCCCACCAGCGGGAGTTTCCTGCAGGGGAGAAACAAAAGAGAGACCAGGGAGGCTGTGTGGGATCATCCCCCTGGCCAGATCGACCACCATGGGGTAGCTCCTTTGTTTAGTTGAGAAGCAGAAATGATTTTATGTCTGATTATAAGTAAACTCGGTGATTATCACAGAACTAAGATCATAATTTAATAGCAAACATCCCGCGTACGGTGCTGTTCCTGCCTCACAATTTGCTCCCGGGCAGAATATCTTCCCTGATTTTAATGTTTCTCCTTCTTTGTATTCCACAGGCTGTTAAACACGTCGCTTTGGTCCGAGGCTCTTCAACCGTTCTTGATACGCAAGCGTCTCAGGGCAGACGTCGAGCTTCTTGGCTCTGTGAAATCCCTGTGCTCTTACTTAGGTGAGTAGGTGATCTGCTCTAATACTTTTAATATCATCTTCCAGGATAAATTTTGGAGTTTTCTGGATTTATCCGTGCTCTGGGTGTTCTCAGAAGCCTGGTGGCTGTGGAGTGAGTGAGATCGAACACATGGTATATCCGGAATCCTGATTTCTCTGCATCATCCCCCACAATTAGGTTTTTCTCTCCAAACCGTACGGTTATTTGTCTTGTCACTTAATTTAACACCAGTTTCTCTGGTTCCGAAGGGTTCAAAGTCACCTGCGACTGCAGGAGCAGCATCGTTGTCATCTGGATTCTTTTGATGCTTCTTCAACAACTGAGCAGAAATAAGGCCTTCTTGGGTGTTCTGAACTGGTCTTTTATTTTTTGGGGTAAATAAGGGCTGAGAGACAAACTCAGAGCTCCCCGGATAGTACAAGTGCTAACTGGGAGAACCAGACTTACTCATTAATAGAATAAAGAAAGGATTAAATTATGAGATTTTATTTTGAGTAGATTGTAATGTGACAGACTATTCTAAATATGAGACTGAAATAAATTGATAGGAATGGTTGGACTCGATGATCCGGTGGGTCTCTCCCAACCTGGTGATTCCATGATTCTATGAAATAAAAACCTTTTGCAGGGATGGAGATGGAGGCAGCTACAAGATCCAGGGAAAGATGACGATAGCTGCAAAATTCAGCTTCAGGTGCCTTCACCATCCCCAGCAGCAGCGCCTCCGCGGTGCCGGGAAGGGTTCTTCTCCAGCTCCGTTTGACGGGCGAGCTGGTGCACGTCTGACAAAGAAAACATCATTCCTTTTTTTTTGCCAGCGATGGAGATTTTAACAGTTTCTTGAAATAACTGATAATCTATCACGGGAGAGTTAAAGGATTGCTGCGGTATTTCATTTGACTAATAATAAAAGCTGTTTAAAAACTCCGAGAACCATGAAGAAGCATCGCTTTAATGAATTTTGCAGCAGCTATAGTAATTTACTTTTTTCACTCATACCATGCTATTTTCTGTTAAAAAATGAAACAGGAAAAATGACCAGATAATTATTTGTCCTCACTGTTTGCACGCAGGGTGCGGGACAGGAGGTAGGAAGGATCCGTGCGTCGCTGAGAAGGCCAGAACGGAGATGATCACAAATCTGCCATGGGGTAAGGACAAGAATGTCCAGAGAGAACCCAGGGGGACGCTTTTATTTTCATACCCCTCGACAGGTTCTTTACATCTACTCACATTCCTTCTCTCTTGCTGGTTTGTGGTAGTAAAGGGGTGTAACTGCCCTTTACCTGTTATCACGTAGAATCACGGAGTCACTGAGGTTGGAAAAGGCCTTTTGGCTCGTCCAGTCCAACCCGTCTCTGCTGACCAAACCGTGTCCCCAAGTGCCACATCCTCGTGCTTTTTGAACCCCTCCAGGGATGGAGATTCCTCCACTGCTCTGGGCAGCCTCTGCCAGGGCTTCACCACTCCGTCAGTAAAAATATTTTATGTGTCCCCTGTCACCCTGCTTAGGAGCAAACCTCCTGCAGGAGCCCCGTCCCGCACAGGTTTTCCTGGGCAGCCTTTACGCTGCCAGAAAAGAGGACCCTGAGGTGTCTAGGAGGGTGCAAGGTGTTTTCCACTGCAGACAGGGGATAGTTGTTAAAATTCTCTGAGCTCAGGCTGGGCTCAGACTGCCCTTAGGGTTCAGTAGGGATCACAGAATCATGGAATCACCAGGTTGGAAGAGACCCACCGGATCATCGAGTCCAACCATTCCCACCAATCTCTAACCCATGTCCCTTAGCACCTCGTCCACCCGGCCCTTAAACCCNCGTTTCATCTGGATTCTCTCCCTTTGCTCTCAGCTTTGACTTTGATTTCCTTGCCTGCTGTTCCTGTAGGCCTGGGTGTCTGTGAAATAAGATCGCAGCCAGCCTGGGGAGCTGTAAAAGTTGGTTAATTAGTTCAGAGGTTTTGCTCTCAAAGTAACAGCTTCATCGGTGTCGGGCGATGCGATCTGCTCCCTTTTGGAGCCGGGGAAGTTTCTCTCTCTCTGCCCCGACAGGCAGCGTTCGTGCCTTGGCGAGCGGCTTTTTTTACAGGGATTGTGGTGCTGGATTATGATTGAAACTGAAACGCATCAGGAATCGTCAGATTTTGTCGCATAAATATTAAATAGAATTTTTTAAAAAGTAGCCAAACCAGCCGCATCGTAAGTGCTCAGAATGGAACATGTGATTTCTGAGTGCCAAACGCTGATTAAAAAAAGAAAGGGGAAAACATTTTTACACTGAAAAGTGAATTCTCGGCCCTCTCCAACATTAATTTTCAATTTTGCGTGCAAGGTGGCGGATGAATATTTATTTCTGAGCGGGTTCTGCCTGTGTCGTGCAGGATTTTGCTCAACTTTGAGGTCATTTTTGTAGTTCAGTGTTTTCCATTCTGTGGCTCATTCATTCTTTTCATTTCTTTTTGCTTTTTTTCTTCCCAGTACCTAAGCGGACACTTCGGAGCTGCTCATCACAGGGGACAGACAGTTCCAAAAAGGGCAGAGGCAGATGGAAAAGTGGAGTTTCAACCTTCGCAGGTGAGAACGTGTGTCCGCTTAATACTACTACTACTACTAATAATAATAACGATGATGATAGCAGTAAGAAAAACCCAGCTCAATAATTTAAGGGCCAACAGTAGCTCGCAGGAGCTGTGGGGCAGTGGAGAGTTGTTCTATGAGCAGCAACAATGGGAACGGCCTAAGAGCTTGTGCTGTTGTTCGATAGCTACGAGCACACAAAGGGCCAGAGCAAGGCTTTGGCTTTCACCCTCTTGTTTACAATAAAAAGAAATCTCTGCTTAATGGTAAAACACTCAGAACTTGAATAAAACAAGGAAAAAGGGACAAGATGGGGCAAGGAATCATAGAATCATAGAATAACCAGGTTGGAAGAGACCCACCGGATCATGGAGTCCAACCATTCCCATCAATCACTAACCCATGTCCCTCAGCACCTCGTCCACCCGTCCCTTAAACCCCTCCAGGGAAGGTGACTCAACCCCCTCCCTGGGCAGCCTCTGACACTGCCCAGTGACCCTTTCAGAGAAAATTTTTTTCCTTATGTCGAACCTGAACCTGCCCTGGTGGAGCTTGAGGCCATTCCCTCTTTTCCTTTGCCACAATTCACCTGACTTCTCCTTATCAATATAAAATAACAATTTCTTGCATTACACGCTGGCAGAAAGGCAGGAAAACTCCATCAAAACACAAAGTTGGAAAAAAAAAAGATGGGAAACAAATAAAAGAATTGAAGGGAGCTGCTTAAAAGGTTTGTGAAAGTGTGAAAAGACTTTCTTTGGTTGCCCGATGTTTGTCGTTCATTTAATCAATTAATTTACTTCTCACAGCCCAAACGCCGCCATTAAAAGGGCTCACTCAGATGCTTTACCCTGTTCCTATCGATCCATCTTCACTGAAAATATCAATATCTTTATATAGATCTGGACCTTAAAGTTGCTTAATTATTGATCGAGAAACAGTTGCTCAGATTGAGCGGGCGGCTCTCTGCGGTGTTCGACAATAACCGAGCTCGTGCATGGCTGGACACAGTGTAGGAGCATCCCGGTGCGGGGAATTGCTCCTCGGAGGGGAGCAGGAGTCGCCTCAAATGGCTTTTCTGTGACCTCGTGTGGGCGACGCTTCCCGTTTTATCCATCAGCTTCTGAAAACCGACTCAGAGAGCTGGGTACCCTTTGCAGAAATTGCTTCTTACTGTCGCTCTGAAGGCAGGGTGAACTTTCCTGGTGGAAACGGTAACAGAAAATCATAAATTCAAGTCGTGGCGCTTTTCTAGCAGCCCCCAAGCGTATTTTTGAAGCACGAGGACTATTGTGTGCTGAGATGTAATTGATTTAAACCTTGGGTGGGTTTGGTGACCTGAGAGTTTGTGGTGAATCCTTTGTAATCAGAAAGTGGAGATGAGCAGGGCTGGAGTTTCAGCCCTGAAAAATTTTTTCATGGAAAGGGTCATTGGGCACTGGAACAGGCTGAACAGGGAGGGGGTTGATTCTCCTTCCCTGGAGGGGTTTAAGGGACGGGTGGACAAGGTGCTGAGGGACATGGGTTAGTGATTGATGGGAATGGTTGGACTCCATGATCCAGTAGGTCTCTTCCAACCTGCTGATTCTGTGATTCTGTGAAATCCTCAGTTCTGCAAAAGAAATTCCAGCTGGAAAACAACTAGAAGGCCCTTGATCTCACACATGAAGATCTGTGCAGTGTGCAGCTGGATCAGATGAACCCTAAGCTGATGATGTTTCCAGAAGACGCAAAGCGGCACCATCATCGAGGCTTTTCCCGGGATGTTTTGCGGTATTAAAGGTTTGACAATATCGTGACAGTAAGAATTTAGCTCAGAAAACTGTGGTTCAATAACGTGTCAAATCATCTGTGTGCCCTGCAGCATATGTAACTAGTGATGAGAACATATCAAAGAGAGGAGACTAAGATGGATTTATGCTCCTTTTGTCTGTTCTGCATGTTTTTATTCCAAGTTGAATGTTTAAAATGGAAAAGTTGCAGAGTTCTGGGGCTTGTTGTGTCCATGGGAGCTGGTTTTGCATGAAGTTATGTTTGTGGTTCGGTTGTTTTGATGCTAATCGAGAATAAATCCCAGTGTGATAAAGTAAAGCGGGTGCTTAGAGTCAGGCTGGGCCGTCCTGCTCCGCAAATCAGCCTCGAGCATCTCCAGCAACCCCTCCTCAGGCGTAACGAATGCTAATTGGGCCTCGTTAATGGAGATTGCTGAGGATGTTCCGCTCTCTCTGGGTCTGTTTGCAGTTTATCTTCAGAGCAAACCCTCCGTTTCACGTGCCGGAATGAGAAACCAAGATTAAATCTGCGCGTTACTTTGTTTTGGCTTCGTGATGTCGATTTTCCATTGATTTTAATTACACGTCATTGAAATCTGGGTTGCAAATCGCTCTCTGCTGTCCGTCTGTGCGAGGGGTGCGGAGCTTTCTTTTCGGAGGATCGTATTCCTCCCTGTCTCTGCTCTCCACATTCAGTTTTTCCTACTTTCCCCACGGAGCTGGGGTGCAGAGCAATGTGCTCTGGATCCTGCGTTCAAAGCTGGAGTCTCCACGAGCACGTGGGGCCCGGGATGTAATTGGCGTTAGAGCAGAGTGAGGAAACTGCCGCAGCAAAATCTTCTCCGTCTTGACGCTTCTTTCCATTGCTGGTGTCTCGGGAGAGCGTGTCGTGGTCTGTCTTTGCATGCAAAGATGAGAAAAACTGATTGGAGCCTTTGGAAGGAGGAACTAACCGCTCATGCCTGTATTCCATGAGCTCTTTTGGTTACTCAGAGCTGGGAGAGAGACCCAGAGCACAGAGACACCTGCCCAACAGGCTCTCTTTGCCCATAAGGCTCTAGGAGGAGCAGGCCTGAGAGGAATGGAAAGAAACTTAGATTTTTCAACACAATTTTCCATCTGAAAGGAAACTGATTTATTTATCATCAGCTTCAAAATCAGCTCGGTGTCTCCTCCTTGTGTAATGTCCATGTACTGTGGGGAGTCCCTGAAGAACGATAAGAATGATTAATTAAGGAGAACCTATTCAAGGAAAAATTATTTCAATTTACCTGTTCTTGCTTGGTCTTCTGAAAATTCACCGCGGTTACTCGATTCCCCTTCATTCTACTCATTTCATCGTCGATGTGTTGGTGACCGTGTGTCTTTGTTGGCTCAACAGGTGGAGCAGCCGTGTCCGTATCAGGATGTTCCTCCTGCACTGATCCAGCAGTGAAAAAGCCCCGCATGAACCCCTGGGTCTTCCCGAAATCCCGCATCAAGTGGAGGATATCGAAACTCACAGGTATCTAAACACAGATCACACGTGTTGAGGTGTTCAAGAGCAGGTTGGATGGAAGAACATGATCCAGTGGGATCATCCAGCCCTGTTCAATGTCTTCATCAATGACCTGGATGGAGGCATCAAGGGCTCCCTGAGCAAGTTTGCAGATGACACTAAGCTGGGTGGAAGTGTGGATCTGCTGGAGGGTCAGGAGGCTCCAAAGGGATCTGAACAGGCTGGATCCATAAGCTGAGACCAATGGGATGAGGGTTAACGAGGCCAAATGGCAGGTCCTGCACTTGGGGCACAACAACCCTGAGCAGCTACAGACTGGGAGAAGCCTGGCTGGAAAGTGCCTGGAGGAGAAGGACCTGGGGGTGTTGGTCGACAGCGACTGAACATGAGCCAGCAGTGGCCCAGGTGGCCAAGAAGGCCAATGGCATCTTGGCTTGGATCAGACACGGTGTGACCAGTAGGGCCAGGGAGGTTCTTCTCCCTCTGGACTCGGCACTGG
>WAAB01012368.1:30027-48895 GCA_013389865.1 Piaya cayana
GGTTTAAGGGACGGGTGGACGAGGTGCTGAGGGACATGGGTTAGTGATTGATGGGAATGGTTGGGCTCCATGATCCTGGGGGTCTCTTCCAACCTGGTTGTTCTATGATTCTATGAATTGGCAGGGCTCTTTTCCATGTATCTGGAACACAATCTTCTTGGCATCATTATATCCTTAGGATGTGATTCCCAGATAACTTTGGCATGAGAACATCAGCCTATTGAGCATCTTGTGTGTCTTAAAATTATCACTCATGTGTGCTGGTACCTCACTTTGCACCTGCTGACATAGGACCGTGCACAAAATAGAAGCCAAATTACGCATGTGAGCATGAGTTCTTCATTGCTGTGATGAAAGTGTTTAGGCTAGCGTAGTGTCCTTTGCCTCAGACATCCTCGTTATCGGTTTGGATACTTTAAAGCTCGTTATTAAATCTTCGAGACCAAATAACCGAACCCAGTAGAGCAGCCCAGCGCTCCGCCGTCAGCCAAGAGACCCCGATTTACACCAGCTGAGAATGTGATTGTGGCTTTTGAGCCATCGTAATTGCTTAAGTGAAACAGCCGAAGTAATTGGTGCAAACTAATACAACTGATGGAAACAATTCAGTGTGCGTCGATACCCACTGTGCTATGGAGAATCCAATCGATGAATTAGTCTATCAATTAATTAGTCTGGGCAGAAAATGACTCCCCGTACCGTTAGTCCATGAAATGATCAATGAAGGCAAATGTCTAGTTTAATGTTTCTCACGTAACGATTAGATGATGAGAAGAATAACAAGAACGATGCTCGCGCTGTTTCAATTACAATTTCTACGTGTTCGGTTAAAAAAAAAAAAGAGATGGGGCAGCCCTGTTAGAAAAATCGGCACAAATCTTGGGGTGTTAATGCTGGGAAGTTGTTTGTCCTCCTGTCTGTCTGAGCAGCATCTTCTAGGGTCTGATCTTCCTCCAAGGAGGGGATAGCGTGGTGTGTGCTGAGCCTCCAGCTCTTCTGCGTGGGGAGTTGTGGGGAGAACGTCTGGTTTCTCGTCCAGGGGCCAGGCTGGGGTTGTGTCAGCGTCAGAAACGCGCTGGACAGAAAACCAAGCGCTCGCCCTTTTTCTGTTTTAATTGGCTGCGGTCTTATTATTTCTGCTAAGCGTGGCCTGCTCACCCACGCTTTGAATTTTGCATATTTATAATTGACTCCACGGCGAAAATAAGCAAATGTATCTTCTGCTCCAGTCGGGTAGAGCCCCTAATTACGAAGCCCTCGGGGTCGGGCTGTTTGCCCTGCGGTGGGAAAGGGAAGGAGCCAACCCTGCCTCTACGCACGCGTGTTCGGTGTTAGGAATTGTAAAAGTGTGCGTTGTTCTGCAGAGAAAAAGAGGTTTGGGTATCACCTGTATGAAAAGCGAGAAGGGATAATCATGTGGAAACTGATGTCACTGGCAACTAACAGGCTGCCCAGGGAGGAGGTTGAGTCCCCTTCCCTGGAGGGTTTAAGGTGTGGGTGGACGAGGTGCTGAGGGACATGGGTTAGTGACTGATGGGAATGGTTGGACTCGATGATCCGGTGGGTCTCTTCCAACCTGGTGATTCTATGATTCTATGATTCTATGATTCTATGATTCTAATCAGGCTCAGAGGCTGCTGGAAGCGGGTTTTGCAAGGGGGAGTGGGGAAAGACGCCCCCAGTTAGCTGGAAATGAGATTTTACTGGAAGGAAAAAATTGTTGCGATAATCTGCCGTGATGAATACTAAACACACGGCAACTCTGGAAACAAAGGTGTCTCCAGTCAGTGGGTAATTACTGCTCCGAGGCGATCGGGGCTTTGCTGCACGTGGAGATTACTTCTGATGCTGGACGTAACCTTTTAGGGTTTGCAGTCCGTCTCCAGACTACGACGCTGCCTCTGAAAGCTTTGTCTTCGCGGAACAATAATGTGTTGCCTCGTGTTTCATATCGCAGTATCAATTTTTCTATTAAAAGCAGATTAAATTTTAAGTAACTAGTGATGTGTTCAATAAGAGTTAGCGGGATGAAAAATTAATGTCTGCCGTCCTCCTGTTTTGCAGGGATTAACTGCACGAGCCGGAGTGAAATTCAAATGCGCCTGATTTTCTCCATTTCAGCATGTTCTACCCAGAATTTACGCCTTGTGGATGCTTTAATGCATCAGAAATCAAACAATATCTCACTGGGGTGTAGGGAGTGGCTGGTGCGTGAGGAGTCGTCGCGCACACGTCGCTCCGTGTCCTCCAGGAGCAGGGGATCCCACCCTGTTGGTCCTGTGCTGATGTCTCAGTTGGGTTTCTTCTTTCCAGGAGGGTCTGGAGCCTTCAGAAGAGCCTTCCAGCAGGTGAAAAAATTGGTGATAAACAGAGTAGGTTGGTTTAAGCTGTTTTGCATGTGGACAGAAGAGGTAAACTTCACACAATCCTCGTTTCCAAATCCACAACGCAGTGTTAAAGCCCTGCTCGTAAAATAGAGCCTTGTCTCAAGGGTTAACTGAGTCAGGATTAGAGAACAGACTTCAGAACTCTAGAGCTGGGCCAGTGTTTTCATAGAATCACGGAATATGTTGGGTTGGGAGAGACCCAAAGCTCATCCAGTCCCAGCCGCTGCCAAGGGCAGTGAGACCAGGGGCTCCTGCACTCCCTGATCAAGAGTTTCTCCCCACAGCAGAGGAGCAGGGGGCGCGTGGTGCCCTCCAGATCCTCCTGGGAGCACAGAGGGCTGGGGCTCCCCGGCTGATAAGGCCAGCGTGGCTTTTCTCACTGGCGCTGAGGAAATCCCCAAAGACTAAAAGTTGAGGAAATCCCCAAGAAGCGACTAAAAGTCCTAGTGCCTGTCAGAGTCGTATTATCCCCGTGATCCACGTCTGTTGGTTCAGCAAAACGGGGGCTAGAAATGTCACGAGAAGCTGATCTCTCCACAGAGCCCCTAATTCTGCTTCCAGTCCCCTGGGGCGGCAGGAGCCGAGGCAAATAGAAATGGGAAATCATATTCGTAGGGCTAGAAATTCCTCTCTGTAATCGCAGAAGCTTTGCAGAGAGCGTCAGTCTTGGCTTCAAACCTGGAAACCGTTTGCCTTCTATTAACCTGGGTTCTGCTCTGGGTTTGGGGCCGAGACGCGCGCTCCAAATTTTGTAAAAATTGGAAAATTTGGAAATTTTACCAGCCCCGAAGCTGCGTGCTCCAGCCAACCCAGCAGTGACGCTCACTGCGCTGGACCCCGGCCATATGGACCTGCAGGAACGTCCTTTTATTTTCCTTTTCCGTGTTCAGACAGCGTCACAAGGTCTTTGGTACAAATGATTTCATTGACTTAATAGTTGCCTGTGCCGCAGAGGTTTGCTGTAGCCTCCGAGGGGGACAACAATAACCCTGTTTTGTGGAGCCCAGTGCGTGATTTCAACACCCACCACTCTCCGTGAGCTTCCAGCTGCATCTCCAGCCTCTCCAGGCCCTGGTGCCTGCTGGGTGGGAGAAATCCCAGGGGATCGAGCGCCTGCACAGCCCTGCTGAAGGCAGGACAATGAGGACCTTTACATCACTTTGTGTTGTTGCAGTTGTATTTCAATTTCCTCGTCTCTCCTAGCACCCAGGTGAATCCAGCAGGATCGGAGCTGCTGCAGAGCGACCCTCGTGGCCCATCTAGACAGGGAAGAGGCGAACCCACTTTGTCCAGAGACCTGCGCCTTCCAAACCTGTTGCCTGGTCTCCTAAAGCCGCTCCTAGGAGAAGGTAGGTGATCGACTTGCTGACTTCGCACGTATCCTGAACTCTGTCCAGAACTTACTGAGGGGACACAGAAAGGGACTTTCTATCAACCAGAGAGGCTTGTTTAGAGCTGGTATGAAAACAGTCTGGTTAAAGCTGTTTAGTTACTCATGCAGGAGTGTCTCGAAGAGACAATTAGACATGCACCAACTAACGAGCTGCAGAAGGAGCCTTTCCCTCCATTACGTGCCTTTCCCTCATCATCAATATTCTTAAAAAGTGTAATGATTTCTTATCAGCGCTTGACTGAACCGTAAAACTACCTTTGGAGATATTGACATTTCCACAATCTTGAGCACAGCCATGTTTTATTTTCTCTAGACAAGCTCTCGGGCTCTCGTCCTGCAGGGTTTTTCATTCCTGCTGGAGAACGTACTGTCCAAGGCAGGTAAATGCTCACTTAGCAGCTGGCGTTCTCCACCGAACGGGTCGTGCAAGGCTCCTTTGTTCCACGTCCTTTAGTTGTTGAATTAAGGCTTAATCAAGGCAATGTCTGTGTTACGTGTTTTGTACAGAAAAGAGAGAGAGACCTGGCCTGATCTTTGAAATCGAACCCGTTTCACAGGTGGTTTCTGCTCACACTTGCGGGGATGCGTCACCAACATCTGATCTAAGGGGTGGTTCCTCGTCTGGGCAAAGCAGGGCGGCGCGGTTGGTGTCAACGAGCTGCAGCGATTCCCACAGCCTGACGTCCGTGACACTATGGACACAACCATAAAAAAAGGAAAAAAACACAGAAAAGCTTCTGTTGATGTTCCGCTGAGCTGGCTGGGTCTATAAGCATGGGTTGTTCAAGAACTGATACCTACGGGTAAACACCGACTGCAGGAAAGGCAGTGGAGCCCTTTTTCCATCAGAAAACGCGTTTCCATCTCGTCTGAAACCCTGCAGAATGTCAGAGCGTCTTCTCCAACCTCCCACATCAGCCGGAAAGAAACGCGGTTGTGGCAGGACCCCCGTGTTTTGTCAGGCAGATCGTTATCCGTGAAATAGAGGATTCCCGTTTTCCCTCTTGAAAATAACTTGTGTGTTGGCTTATCTGATACCCTGTTGGGTTCCGGATGAGAAGGCAGTTTAAAAATGGTCGATGTCAAAAGAAAGCGCGTGAAGAGATTTGAGATTTCTTCTTGTTCTCAAAAAATCTGCTTTAATTTTGGAGGAAAAGTAGATTTTGAAGCCTCTGTGTCCTCTCTGCAGCAGGTTTTTCCCTCCCCAGCCTGCTCTGCTGACACCAAACTGGCTCCCTGTGTGCTTTGGTTCGGTTTGCTCAAAGGAAGAAGGTATAAATAACAGTTCTCCCTTGAATTAAAATCCCTGATAAGAGGAGCAAAGGAAGGGATGGTCTGGACAAGGAGCCACCCACCCCTGGTGTCTGCTGGTGGCTCTGTGGGAGCTCCAGACCTCTCGTTGTTCCCCGCTGCCGTCGCTGCGTGTCCGTAGCCCGTGGAGCCCTGGGAGCTGCTGGGGAGCCTCCTGGGTGCTCAGCACCTGAAAGGACTGGCTGGGATTTCACCTTTCCTGCTGTGTCTTAGCGCCGCTGACGCTGTTCCTCGCTCCGCAGGGTGAAGTTTCTGGGGTTGCCGCCTCGGCTGGACTCGCCCTCATATTCAAACCATTTTTGAGGCCAAGAGCTGGTGCGACCACGTCTGTGTTTGTGCTCCCAGCCCACGACTCCTCC
Source organism: Piaya cayana (assembly GCA_013389865.1). Lineage (NCBI taxonomy): Eukaryota > Metazoa > Chordata > Aves > Cuculiformes > Coccyzidae > Piaya > Piaya cayana. The sequence goes on from WAAB01012368.1 coordinate 35,478, forward strand.
AGAACTCTCGATTGCGGACACACCTTTCTGTCCAGCCTGCCTAGAACTACATGATAGGAAAATGCAAATCCATCGCCACACCACAATTTAACAGCTGGACTCACCGAAGCTTTATAATATTTATTAGCTCTTTTATTTATTGTCACTTGCCTCCTTTTAGATCCATCACAGACACTCACCAGCACCTACCCCTCGTTTTACTCCAACCAGTAGGCTCGGATCGTTTTCCTAAACTGGTGAAAAGGGTTTTAAAAGGTGCCTGTCGGCCACAAAGCTTTTTATTATCCAGTGTCAGCCACTGGAAATTACCTACAAACCAAAGTCAATGGAACCAAAGTTAATTATCTGCTCTGGCTATTGTTATTATGTAGAGGAGCCAGCGCTTATTGATTAATGAGTCGGTGCCATGTTTGCTCACAGGAATATTAATAATCTCGCGCACGAGAGGAGTCATTAAAATGAGCAAGGAAGACCTTGACTTTAAACTTAAAGTGCGCGTTGCTCCAGTTATCTGAATGATTTTGGCAGGTTGTAGCATCTTAGCTATGAATTATTGAGGCGAGTAGTTATTGTAAAGAGAGCCCGCACCGCCTGCCTTAAATTAAACAAGTCAATACGCTTTTCCCATTATGTTCTGCGCTGTTACAATTAGGAGGCTTGAGGTGGGCAGGAGGAGAGCTGGGAGACGGGAGAAGAGGAGCGTGTGAGCTTTTCCCTCACCTAACCCCTCGCAGCACGAGAACGCGGAGGGGAGCGGCCGTGCGGAGCTGGTGGGAGCTGGGGGTGCAGCAGGCAAGGCCGGGGGGGGGTCAAGAGCCACCTCTCATCAGCCGGCTGCGCATGGGCTGGGAGTAATTAGCAAGCGGGAATTAAGGCATGTTGCCGAGCCCAAATCCGATGTTTCACCTCTCCGAAGACCCCCACAGCCACCAAATGATGCGCTGGAAAAAAAAACAACAACTACGCGGCTGTTTGATGAAAATGTGTGTGTTGTGGCATTAGGAGCAGGATAATTCTCTCCTGGAAATACAATTACAGCGGCTTTTAAATCACACGGAGACCCGGGACTCGGAAAATCAATGGGAATCTGCAAAGTTGAGGTCCAGCATTCATTTACACTAATGCCGCCTTGCATCACTCTGACAGAGGCGAGGGGCTTTTTAAGGCACGGCGTGTTTTATTGCATCTCATTTGCATATCGTTACCTGTGAAGAGCAAGCCAAAAGCTCTCCGGGTATAAATGAGGATCAGGTGTCACGTAGCTGAAGAGGAGAAAACAGCGAAAGGGAGTGTAATGTAATGATATTAAAGTATAAGTAGAACTAGGGGAAAAAAAAAGGTTAAAATTTTATATTAGTGGAAATATTAAGCAGAATTTTTTGTTTGGTTTATATTGCAGGTAGCGCCTGTTCCTGTGGAGATTCAAACATGCTCCTACAACTCCCTGGAGGGGTTTAAGGTGCAGGTGGATGAGGTGCTGAGGGACATGGGTTAGAGATTGATGGGAATGGTTGGACTCGATGATCTGGTGGATCTTTTCCAACCTGGTGATTCTATGATTCTATATGATTCTATGCTGGAATCTACCATTGTGTCTCAGTAAAGGTCACAAATTCCTCCTGTAATTCATGGTAAACACGTGTTTCGAGGTCTTGCTAGAGAGTGTTGATCCTTCCGGAATTAAATCCCGCTCTTGGTAATGGGATCAAACCTACGCGACCTCCCCTCTGCCAACCTCAGGGAATGGCCAACCTCTCTCTTTCATCAAGGTAACTCGTTCCCAGGTCTAATCATTCCCTTCTTTGTCTTGTTGTGATGGCAGAACTAGAGGCGAATCTCCCGAAGAGGCTGATCAGCGCGACGCTGTCCGGAGGATGACGGCAGGAGCAGCCAGTGGGCTGGAAAACATCATCTGCTGGGGAGGCTTGAGTGAGTGGCATAATTTAACCTGGAGAAAGAGAGGCTGGGGGGTATCACAGGCCTCAAGAAACGTGAAGGAGGGAACAATCTGTGCTGTGGGTTCAGTTCACATCCGTAATCTGTTCTCGCCAAAGGGTAATCAGTTTGAATTAAGAATAATTGGAGGTGGAGTGCTTGGTGGGGTTGCAGGGCTTCATCCCCTTTTCCTTCGGCGTTCCATTGTTCGGAAGCTGTTTCCTCACGCTGACCCCGAATGCGAATGGGGCACAGGAGGAGTGGAGAAAGTGGGGAGGGGGAGAGGATTTGGCCTCTTCGTCTCATTCCCTTTTCTGTTCCACAAGCTCCTCAGCGGCGCCTGGGGCGATGGGCAGTCTTGCTGCGGCTGTGCCTGGAGTGAGGATGGGGCTGACCCAGAGGCCCTCGCAGGATCCAGGACCGCGGCAGCGAGGCGCGCAGGTGAGGGCAGGGAGGATGCTTTTATCCATTTGGAATCGCAGCCAAATATTAACAGAATGGCAGGTGAGGCAGGGAAGCTGCTCCTGGTGCCAGGAAAGTCCCAGCTGCGAGCAGCGGGAGAGGTGAGGACGTGATAAAGTAGAAATTACAGGGTCTCCTGTAACGGAGCCTAAATCCAGCACACTCGTCTTCCTTCTGTTCTGGCGCAGGGAGCCAGCACTTCATCCTGGATCGAGGGTGTGGGAGCACGTGTGTGTCCACACAGAACCCAGGAGAACCCTGCTCCTTTTTCACAGAAAGGGGCATTGGGCACTGGAACCGGGTATCCAGGGAGGAGGTTGAGTCACCTTCCTTGGAGGGGTTTAAGGTGCATGTGGATGAGGTGCTGAGGGACATGGGTTAGTGATTGATGGGAACGGTTGGATCGATGATCCAGAGGGTCTCTTCCAACCTTGTTGTTCTATGATTCTATGATTCCTGGGCCGTGGGGTAGCGCATCAGCACAGACCAGAGCTCACTCCTTGAAACTGGAGTCTCAAGGGGCAAATCCTGCTCTTAATTAGTCCAACCCACCTTATTGACCTCAGTGTTTCCAGCACTTCACTGGCTGAGGATGAGCTGCCATCCAAAGAACAAGGGTTTCGATGCCAGTCACGATGCCATGGGAAACGCCAGCTCCTCCGAGGACACCTTTAATGTTCCTGAACTGCATCACAGACGCGATTTTGATAATCCGATGCATAAATATTTTGGGTCGAGTTTTAATCTGTTTCCTAGCCCTTGCAGTCGTGGCTGCCTGTTTGTTCCCACACTGCTAAGGAGCGAGAGAAATCAAGACAGACCTAATGATTTCAATTAAGCAGCTTATTTTTGTGCATCTTTTTTTTTTTTTTTAAAAAAAATCCATTACATTTGCGCTGCAATGTTTAAGGTTAATAGATTAGCTCTGAACCCCAAGGAAATCAGGCTTCCTGTGCCTGCCTGTCATTTGCTGGAGTGGTTACTCAGCTGTCAATATTTCTTCCTTTTTTTTTTCCAAGTCCCAGGCCTACTTGATCTTGTCCGTTTGGCGCTGCTGGAGGAATAACAAGTTCCTTCCCGTCATGCACCGTTCTGGGATGCATCATGACAGAGAAATCTCAAAGCCCAGGTCAATTATAACAGAAGATGTGTAGCACCTCTGCCCCCGCCGCGTCTTCGGGGGATCCGCTTGGCAAAATGATATAAAAACTATTTGTGAAGACTTCCCGTGGTCTGGAGCTCCCGAGAACGGGGTCTCCAGCAGAATGTGAGGAAATGTGGGTAAACACCCGCTCTCCCCTTCCCTCCTTCGCCGAAGAGTCAACCGGAGGCGGCCGGGGCTGGCGGATTCCTCGCCGTAAAATAATTAGGTTTTAATTAGAATTCGTTGACTGCAGATGGATTCCTTCCACCCTCCCGATGATGCCGATATTCCCCTGTCAGGTGCTGTGCGGCAGCGAGTTCTGCGAGGTTATCCCGTCGCTGGTTGTCACTTCCATAAAGCAACCGAGCGGACCGTTCGTCTCGAGTGAAATACGGTCCGTGTCCTCCCTCCCTGCCCCGGCGCCTGTCGCCGCCGACGTGATGTAGGGTTTGTTTACTCCCGTTCCTGCGGGAGGAAATCTCATAGTTCATGTATCAAATAACCAGAGCTGACGGGAGCCTTTTTATTCCGGCTCCTGGACGGGGGCCGTATTTTCAGTGTCGCTGATGGATTTTTCAGGACTTGTAATTTTTACAAGTCTCTAATCCGAACATCATTTACCCGAGCGCGCGCGGTTGTACAACTTACGGTAATAATCTGATCTCGTTATAAAAATCAGCACTTAAGGATGGAGAGGAGTAACTCAACCTGAAACTGACTGGGTATCTGCACGATTTTGATAGAAATAAGAAAGAATTTCTTTTTTTTTTTTTTCCTCTTTTTGCTGCAGGGCTTCTAAACACAATCTGACATGTGATGTATTTTTGAAGTCAAAGTTAATAATTCTCTTTACATAAAAAATAAATACCCCCTATCGAATACGCGCTCTAAAATTAGAATTGCATATTCCCGGGTAATATACCTAAGAAAAAAAAAAATGATTTATTCTAATGCAATAATGGCGTAGATTTACAAAGCTTGAGCGATGCAATATTTCTCGTTATGGTTGTAAAATATTTGTTGCCGCTGCGGGATTTTCCGGATCATTATTTTAAAAAAGGAAAAACCCACTTTGACAGATGAACTGGGGCCATTCTGAGCAAATCACAGCTACTTCATCTAACAAGGCCTCCAAAGAGGGGAGCACAGACTTATTACTATGGCAACCCAGATCAAAACACTATTTTAGTGGAGAGTTTCCAGTTTTACAATGCAATGATGATTGTTTATAGCACCATTGAAACCAGCTTCAGCAAAGGTTCCAGAAATGAGCTGACAAGAGGAAAATCATTATAGATAAACTGGGGATACTTGAATGACATATTGTGGAATCTGCTGTTATTTGATCAGATGATGGAACGGTTACACAAACACGGATAAATAGCGGGAGATGATGGGGTCTGATGGGCCGCGCTGTGTTCGCTGGGCTGTGTTCTGGGCCTGGAAGGTAATTAGTTGGTTTGGTGTTTGATTTAATAATAGAAAATACTTAACTTGGGGTGGGGGGGAAAGCGCTGTTAATTAATTCTCCCTAATCATTTATAGGATTTAAATTGTCCTAGTTCTTTCCTTCTCAAATTATTCAGTAACGCTTCCATGATAACAAGTTTGGCATTGGGGCAACGCCTCTGGTTGAATTCTCTTCTTTTCAAATGGTGCTTGGGCTGGGCAATACGTGCTTAATCCCGTGATGGCTATGCTATCGGCTAATTAGTGATTAAAGACTGTTAATTCCGCAGCCAGGAACGTCTCCAACCTCTCCCCTATCTGCTGCGGTAGGAGAAGGGGGTCGCTGTGCGGCGATAGCCTAGGAGCAGCTCTGGGCTCCCCCCAGCTCCTTTCTGCCTGGGCTCTGCTGGCCCAGGGAGCCGAGTTGTTTATCAGGCTCCTTCCTTGCTCTAATGGTCCTGCTGGTTTCAGCGTAGGGGCCACGGGGCTCTGGGGACTCTGATCACTGCTTCCCACCACGGAGCCACGGATGAGGTTAATTAGAATCATAGAATAGTTTGGAATTGGAAGGGACCTTAAAGATTATCTAGTTTCAACCCTCCTGCCCTGGGCAGGGACACCTCCCACTGGATCAGGGGCTCCCAGCCCCATCCAACCTGCTCTTGAACCCCTCCAGGGATGGGGCAGCCACAGCTTCCTTGGGCAAACTGTGTTCCAGGGCCTCCCCACCCTCACGGTGAGGAAATTCTTCCTTATATCAAGCCTAACTCTGCCCCTCTCCAATTTATACGTGGTCCCCTTTGTCCTATCACCACAAGCCTTTATGAACAGCCCCTCCCCAGCTTTCTTGTAGCCCCTTCAGGTGCTGGAAGGTCGCTATTGGGTCTCCTCGGAGCCTTCTCTCCTCCAGGATGAACAACCCAAACTCTCTCAGCCTGTCCTCGTACAGGAGGTTCTGCAGCCCTCGCATCATCCTTGTAGCCTCCTCTGCACCCGTTCCAACAGCTCCATCTCCTTCTTAAGTTTAGGATTCCAGAGCTGGACACAGGGCTCCAGCTGAGGTCTCACAAGAGGAGCAGAGGGGCAGGATCCCCTCCCCTCCGTGCTGGCCTCGCTGCTTTGGATGCACCTCAGGACACGAGCTGCCTTCTGGGCTGCGAGCGCACATCGCTGGCTCACGTCAAACTTCTCATTGAGCAGCACCCCCAAGTCCTTGGGGAGTCGGAACTGGATGCGTTTAAAGGTCTTTTTCATCGTAAAATGTTCTATGTTGCTCTCAGTCCTCGTTCTCCATCCCCAAAACAGTCGGGGATCCTCAAGGTGAAAGTGTCTGTGAGCCCTGGGCTGTTTTAGGCCCCGAAACAAAGAAGAGATTTACTTAGAGAAGCCTTTAAGCATCGGGACGGAGGTAGAAAGTGGATGCAGTGTTTTCAGAAGGGTGATTTACTGCGCAGTTTGGAAATTCTTGTGGGTGGGGAGAATTTGGTTCCTCGCGGAAGCCTGAGGTAAAATCTCGCCTTACATTTAAGTATTTCAGATGATGCAGGGAGAGTGTTTTGTGGGGCAGGCGCGCTTGGACCAGAATACAAACCACGCGCTTTAGTAAACTGTGAGGCTTTAGTTGTTCAGATGACTCTTACCCCACAAATCATCGTGAACTCGGCAGCGTTAGGGAGGTCACGTTTTTACGCCGCTGATCTGCTGCTGAGCAATATTTTTAGGTATTAAGGACGCTCAGGCTTTCTTCAATGCCAGATATCACGCCTCGCCCGTGAATTGCATCTTCCTGAGTTTATTGTGGCCGTTTCAAGGAAAATAAAGCCGCTCCATTAACATCGGAGACAGAAGCACCCTTCAAAAACCCGGACCAGCAGAGCAGTTGGTGGTATTTATTGCTCTCCCCTCACATATTCGCTATGTGAGGACCAGTCAGACATCCCCATACAGCTGCCAGACAAGCTCCTTGTCTCACCTTGTGTGTGACACTGCCTCATATTTAATCATGGAGCAATTGGAATCTAACAAACCTCCCCGAAAGCAGACTGAGTCCCCGCGTAAGGAAGCGGCGGATATTATCCACTGGCTCCAGGATGTCCGTACGCTCTTGCTTTCTTCATCTAACCTCACAAACATCTGTCTTCAGCCAAGAAACAGCAACAAAGATGTCAACATCTGTCTGTTCAGCACCGATGTTAAAGTTTTCGGAGATCACCCATGTCCTTCATTATTCATCGAGGGCCTCAGAAATAATTTTTCAGCCGATAGACTATTTATGAAAGAATTCTTCTGCTGACAGACTATTTATCCTGTCTCAGAGTGTGGTCAGCGTCCAGTCGTGTGGGGAACCGGGATGAAGGCTCCTGGGCTGAGGTGCGGCTACCGAGGACTCTGCTGTTCGCTTGGAGGGCGTGAGAACATCTGACAGAAGTGACCAAGGTAACTGCAGATCTCTCTTTGCCCCTTGTTCTTGGCACGGTTACGTTTATTCTGGAATGAGAATCTAGCATGGAATGGCTGGAATGTCTCCATTTAACATGAGCCTGCAGGAGTTGTTGTAACAATAATGGTTTTTCCCTTTATTCTCCTTTGCTCACTAATATTTACTCGTGTTTCTCAAGCTCACCTGGTTGTCCTGTGTGGTAGGTGTCCTGCATCACCAGTGCTGGGCAACATCTGAAGGCCGGGATGGGATCTGGATGGGCTTCGAGGTCCCTTCCGACCCAAACCATCCTGTGATTCTAGGAAAATGAGGAAAATAGAACAACCCTGTGGCTCAGAAATTCTCTGTTCCCCTCTTAATCTTTTCCTTCAGCTCTGTCTCCGCAACCTGTAGCAGTCAGAGCGTCTTTAGCGTTTCATCTCCAGCACACAGAGCAAGAAAGACCTTTGTTTAACAGCAGCTTCCAGATACAGAAATACCTCATAAATATGAAACGCAAACCAGCTCCTCGAGTTCAGAGAGCTGCCAGGCGAAGACGCCTCTGCGAGGTGCAGCCGTGGCGGCGGGGCGGGCTGTCTCCGAGGAAGGGCAGCGCCCAGCCAGGCTCCTGTGGGTCCCGGCTCTCCGGCACTCACACAGGGCCAAAAATATTATAATTGCAATACCCGATGCCCTTCAGTGCTTGGAGGGCGGCACAGCTGTAGTCCCACCCTGCTCCCCGGCCAATCCTCTCCATCCATCTCAGCTCTAAGTTCTCCATCCATCTCAGCTCTAAGTTCTCCACCCATCTCAGCTCTAAGTTCTCCATCCATCTCGGCTCTAAGTTCTCCACCCATCTCAGCTCTAAGTTCTCCACCCAGCTCCGTGCTGTTGTTATCAACAAGTGCTGTCAGGATAAAGAGTGGATACCTCCCCTCTCCAAGCAATCCGAAGAATTCAGCGCCGTGGGAATGTCTGTTTCATCCTGGATAACCACCCACCTTTCCCAAGCAGGTTTTTTACGGCTGGGGCCGACCAGACGGAGCTGGGACTAAGCCCCACGCTCCTTGATTTCCATCCAGAATTTTCCACTCAGCGGTGACGATATCTTACGTAGTTTTTCACTAAACTCTCCTCCGATTTCCCACTGGCTTTTAGCGTGTGTGGATAACTCCGGATAGAGCCCCATGTCGCAGTGATACGTGTTCTAGCGTAGCACGGAGGAGCTGTTCCACCATGTAAAAGCCACATTGCCAAGCTGGATTACGCTTTACCTGTCACCGTGCCAGGAAACATTTAACAAGGAAGGAAAACAAGGCGAGCGCGTGTGTTGCCAGCTACTCGGCAGAGGCCTTTTACTATTAAACTGCGGAAAGGTGCTGGAGTTTAAACGCACCCGGTTTTCTGCTGTTACCGGTAGCAAAAAAGCTGAAAGGTTTTTTTGCGCTGTTGACCTGCTGTTCAGAGCTGCTAATTTGGACCTGGACTATCTCGCTAGGTCTTTACGGTTCACTGGTCTTTTCTCAGCCTCAAGGGGCTGTGGGGTTTTGTTTGTTTGTTTGTTTGTTTTCGATTGGTTTATACCGCCCCAGAAAGCGAGGTTTGGGCTGTGTGGCTAGTTCCAGACTCTGTAAGAAAGAGAATCCTTGTTGCCTGGGTAAGACGTGCAAAAACCAGCCTCTTGGCTCTTGCCATGGTCACCCGGCCATTCCAAAGCCCTGAGGTTCCTCCTGGTGCTTCCCACGCCTTGGGAGCAGCGCTGACCCTCCCCAGCGGAGAACTGCGGGGAAACGAGGGGTGATTGGACCCTTTCCTTCTGGGGGATGCCCGACACTGTCACCCTCCAGCTCCGCGTCCCGCTGCGGGGTCTGTCTGTGCGGGGAAGCACTCGCGTGGTGACAGCCACGGAGCTGGAGGACATGTCCTCCCTTCAGGTAAGGGGAGAAAACAGGCTGCGTCGTCCTGGCATCTGCTAAATGGAGCTTTGTCCTCCTTTCTAGAACGTCGAGTGGGAAACGGCGGCTGCACAAGGACGGGGGTCCCTGCCGGCGGAGGAGGGGACAGAGCCACGAGTCCTGCCTTGCAGCACGATCTGCTCGAAAGCACCACCAGAAAGAAGGCTGAGTAAGTAGGTGTGTGCTTGAGCTGTGGCGTTACGACTGTTGTTAGTTTATACAACTCGATGCTTTTATTGCTTTTGTTGTTTGGTGGATCACATCCTGCTCCAGTGACCTTCTGGAGTGGAAATTCAGATCGTGGATGCAGAACGGTGAGAGAGCAGCTTGTGGAGAGGGCTCTGCCAGGCTCTGTCCTCGTGCAGCGTGGAGCTGTGAGCCTCAGATATCCCCGAGTCTGATTCAAGCACCGCGCTGAAACCCGCAGAGACGATGGTTGTTGCGAGTGAGGTTGACGAGCGCTGTGGCAGCCTTGTTCTAGCGTGATCCACTGCCATCAGGTGTGCTGTCCTGTCACTCGAGCGCGTGTCAGTGTAATAGGGACTGAATCCAGGGCACCAGGGGATAGAGGTGCCCTGTTTTACAGTTGTTTCCATGTAGGAACCTTGAGCTACAGGGAGGAAAACCTGAGCTCGGCAAGGTATTATACTCCGAGCGAGACCCCGGGAGGACCTCACAGTGATTGAAACGTGGGTGAACATGGCAAAGCGGCAGCTCTGGGCCTCTCTGCAGGGGCTTCGTGTGGGATCTGGGGAGAACAAGGCCGCTCTGAACCCCGTGAGCTCTGAGGGAAGAGGGCAAGGCCGGTGCTGATGGCCGTACCTGGGCTCTCCCTTCTGCCCCTGCAAAGGTGCCTCAGGCCGCAGATGTGGTTGATCCTTCCTTTCTTTTTAATAGCTTTGAAAAGACTATTTCAGAGCGGAAAGAAGAGCAACCAGGAGATAAAATCAGCAGGTCCAGCTCCCCTTGCTTCCCCAGACGATGCCGTCTCCCAGTCCCCAGCAGGCATTTCATTGGTACCTCCTGACTGGCCTCTCGGTCTCCCCACCTGGCGCTCCAGTGCTAATTGGTACAATTAGCCTCTCCCTCCCTGGGCTAATTGCTAGGGACTGTCTCACCAGCCTCATGGGGGCCAGAAGGAACTGGCACGAGGGGGAGGGCTGCGACCATAGAGACACCGAGGGGCGAGCGGGGAGCTGGGTTGGGTTGCTGCTCTCCGTTCCTTTCATGTTCACTCACAATAAGCACCTAATTCTTCCTCTGAACAGCACGTCCCATTTCTCTGGAACATGCTACCAGTTAAAGGAGCCCTGGAGGAGCCACGGAGCCGCTCGGAGGAGCCACAGGGCCCTCTGCGGTGTTCGAGCACCTGGGTTCCTAACGTGAGCAAGGTAAAACTCCTTTGCTGTCTGCCCAAGGTCTTTGTAAGGCACGTTTTATGCCAGCCCCTGTCTGGAGAATATCGCTGGAGTTTGCTCAGGGGCCTTTAGGCAGGAGAGAAGTTCACGTCTAGATTGTTCAGAAGGGGCTGGGAACAAAAGCCCTGTTGGCTCTTCAAAGGAGAAGCGTGAGCTCTGTACAAAACCCGCTGCTCTCGGAACTGCTCCCTGGTCGTTGTGGGTACAAGTAGTTGCGACTGTTTGAAATGGCTTCAGGTGGCAGGTTGTCCTCTGCTGTCCTCAGGGAGAGGAGCTGATTAGAATTAGAGGATAAATTTATGAAGGAAAATATTGAAACTGTCTGTTCATACCGGGACCTGACAGGACCTTTGCTTTTCTAAAAGTACGTTAATGAGATGTATGGATATAAATAAACGTAAAGGCTNGGCTGTGACCACCAGACCTGTGACCTGTGCAGCTTTCCCAGCTCTAGCAGAGTCTCAGGGTTGTGAACCGACCCCCTGGGATACGGGCCGGGTAAGCTGTCGGGGTGATGTGTGTGGTCAGTGGGTGCTTCGCTTGCATCGAGGCAGCTGTTGGGATCTTCTGGGACACAGCGAGCTGCCTCTGAGCAGAGCTCATTGCCTGCGTGGGTGCGAGACAACAACGTACGAGCAGGCTCGCCGGCTCCGTTATTTTCTCTCCAGTGTAACGTTTGTGCCATGAAATGTCAGAGTCCAGAATTAAAGACAGTTCTGTAGCTAGAGTAGGATAAGAAGAAGAGACATAGGTAGCAACCATCTTCCTATGGACAAATCATGTGCTGTCTAACCTGAAACGGGGGGTGAGGACTGAGGGGTTGTGCTCAGGGATGCGACTCTCCAAACACGTGGGTCCAGGTGAGGGCTGGGGAGCTCTCCGTGCGCGTGTAGCTCTTGCCGCATTGACGAGTGAACCCAGCTGAGCAGAAGAACAGAGTCAGCTTAGTGGAAGATCAAGCTAAACCCGAGTGGCACCAGAGCCGGTGTTATATACTCCAAGAGATTTGCCTGCATGGAAATGATTTTGTGTGGGATTGACCTACGGAATAACACCCGGCCCCACGGCTTAGCCAGGGGACGGGGGGAGTGGGGAGGGTGTCCCTGACAGCTTGAACTTGTCAGCCTGGAGATGATGCCGTGCAGGCCTGTGATTGGGTGTCCTGTGGTTGCTCTGTCCTTGTGGAGATGCTTGGAGTCACCTGGCAGACAAACAGAAAGTCATTCAGGGCAGAAACAGTGAGTTTGTTGGTTTAAATTCTCCAAAAATCCTGTGAAATGGGAACTTGTCGTGTTCAGGTAGGAAGAGCTGCGGGAATTACACAGAATAGAGATCGCTGTGAAGTTGATTTTATGGGCTGACTCCAAAGGAAAGAACAACAGTGGTCGAGGGCAGCAGGAGGGTGTTTGCTGTTGTTGAGATCACGGATGTGATCAGCTGTGTGGCTGGTGTGTTCCCAGAGTTACTGCGTTTCCCTGATGAAGTGACCTCTCTGAGATGAGAAGGGTTTATTTCCAGCCCTGCCATGTCTTGCACTGACCCAACTTTTTCAGCCACGAGCTTTGAGCTCAGTTTTTCCAAACTGTGCTCCAGAGCTGCTCGTGCATCCAGGCCCGGGGACGCCGTGTGTGGCCAGACACGGGCGCTCGGCAGAAACCCAGCAGAGCAGGAAAAACATCTGCCAGGAACAAAGGCTTGAGGAACTGTTCTCGTCTCATGAAGGAGACGGACGGATGGTGCCGGGCGCTTTGCTGGCTTCTCTGTGAACTTGACACTGGGCTGCGTGCGTGGGGAAGACGCGCGGTGAGGAGGGCAGAGGTTGGCGCAAACAACCTGGAGCAAGGGGGAGGTAGGTTAGGCCGCTGAAGCGCTCGATGCCCTTGAGTAACTGGCTTGACTTGCTCGTTCCTTAGGGTGACCTTGGGCAAGGCTCTTAAATTCCTTTTCCTCAGCTGGCAAATCCGTTTGGGGGGTAAAGAAACACCAAAATGACATTGAAAAGCGAGCTGTGCGCCCTGCCTTGCCCTTTCCAGGGTAAACAAATCATACCCCAGCGTCCCCCCAGCCCGCTGTCGGGGGCTCTCGGCGCGTCCTTCGCAGAGCCCTGTGGAAAAGCCGATGTGAACCACACAAACGGTGCAGTGGCTCGTTCAGCTGCCGCGCCGTGTTTACTCGCCTCTCATAAAGTGTGTGCAGTCCTGATCAACTCTATTAGCTGAGCGCTTGCTGCTAATTAGCAACGCAAACACAGAAAGATTCTTCTCCTTTCCCCCCCCTTTTTCCACAAGCAGCTAAAAATGCGTTACCTGCGTTCCTCCGTTACCTTTTCCGTGATAAAAAGAAACGACGCCAGACACAATAAACCAGNCCGCTGCTCTCGGAACTGCTCCCTGGTCGTTGTGGGTACAAGTAGTTGCGACTGTTTGAAATGGCTTCAGGTGGCAGGTTGTCCTCTGCTGTCCTCAGGGAGAGGAGCTGATTAGAATTAGAGGATAAATTTATGAAGGAAAATATTGAAACTGTCTGTTCATACCGGGACCTGACAGGACCTTTGCTTTTCTAAAAGTACGTTAATGAGATGTATGGATATAAATAAATGTAAAGGCTATAAATAAAATGAAATGTTTTGCTGTGAT